>CANNZV010001995.1:0-118776 GCA_947561585.1 Caprella mutica
ATAGAGGTCCTACTACAGGATTTACCGATTTTATGGTTGACTGCCGTTACGATTCAGGACTTGGTAAGTTTGGATGGATCGCTGGTATTTCAACTATTGATCAACCTGAAAACATAGAAGGAGAGTGGAAGAATGGTTTCCCAGCCAATCAAGCATCAGCAGAATATGTTTACATGACCCCTGAAGGACTCATGAATGGAGGAGACGCATCCTCTGACTACTATTGCTGCTACGAAGCAAATACAAATACCTAAGCGCCATAAAGAATTTTCCTGTAAAAGTTAGTAGCTATTGATTTTTACGACTTTTGATTCTAACTAGTTTGTAATCTGGACAACTTTTAACCTGGACAACTTTTGATCTGGACAACTTTTAATCTGGACTACTTTTAATCTGGACAACTTTTAACCTGGGCAACTTTTAACCTGGACAACTTTTAATCAGGACAACTTTTAATTTGGACAACTTTTAATCTGCACTACTTTTAATCTGGACTACTTTTAATCTGTACTACATTTATTCTGGATTACTTTTAATCTGTACTACATTTATTCTGGACTACTTTTAATCTGTACTACATTTATTCTGGACTACTTTTTTATCTGTAGGTACTACATTTATTCTGGATTACTTTTAATCTGTACTACACTTTTTCTGGACTACTTTTAATCTGTACTACATTTATTCTGGACTACTTTTAATCTGTGATACATTTATTCTGGATTACTTTTAATCTGTACTACATTTATTCTGGACTATTTTTAATCTGGACTACATTTATTCTGGACTACTTTTAATCTGTAATACATTTATTCTGGATTACTTTTAATCTGTACTACATTTATTCTGGACTACTTTTAATCTGGACTACATTTATTCTGGATTACTTTTAAACAGATCTACTTTTAATCTTGACAGCTTTTAATTTGGACAACTTTTAATCTGAAAAGTTTTTAATCTGGACAGCTTTCAATCTGGACATTTTTCAATCTATACAACTTTTAATCTGGACTACTTTTAATCTGGACTACTTTTTATCAGATCTACTTTCAATCAGATTAAATTTAATCAGATCTACTTAAATCAATAAAATATGCAAAATTGATGTATGATCATTAATATTATCATTTATAATGTCGTATATTGATGAAATACTAAAGAAAATATTTTTTAATACTAAAAAAAGGTTTTCTGGTCCGTTACCATTACTAGCTTCATTTCTGGTCCGTTATCTTCTTTTGGTCCGTTTTCTGTCTGTTATCTTTACTTGCTGGATGATTATAACATCAAATAAATAAAAAAATAAAAAAATTTAATATCAAATTGATATAAAAATCTAATAAATGTAACATATAATAAATGTAACATCCAATAAATGTAAGAATCAAATAAATATAAGATCAAATAAGTATAAAAATCATTTAAATGTAACATCAAATAATTTTAAAATCAAATAATTTTATAATCAAATAAATAATACATCAGATAGTTATAACATCAAATGAATATCACATTAAATGAATAGAACATCAAATAAGTATAACATCAAATAAGTATTAGATCAAATAAATATATCATCAAATATATATAATATCAAAGAAGTATAACATCAACTATGTATAATATCAAATAAGTATAACATCAAATAAGTATTAGATCAAATAAATATATCATCAAATATATATAATATCAAAGAAGTATAACATCAAATAAATCGAATTCAAAATCAAACTCGAATTTCAAATTCAAATATAACATCAAATGAATATAACATCAAATTAATATATAACAACAAATATATATAACATCAAATAAATATTACATCAAATAAATACAACATCAAATTAAATATAACATATTTTAGAGCTTTTTCGAGATATATTTGTAAGTTATTAAATGTAGTTTCTAGTCACTTTATATAATTGCTGAATGAAAGTTAAACTTTTTAAATTTTTGGTAAAGGGATCCATTTCAATTTTCTTACTTTAAATCATGGTTTAAAATATCTTCATTTTTCCGACGTGGTAGTGTACTTTAAAGTTAAATAATTCCAATCAGATATTTAGAAAATACCCATTCAATTAAATATATTTAATTAAAAGATAACTTGTTGAATTTTTTTGTCATGAAGTTTTGCGTTTTTGTCACTTTGGTGTTAATTTTTTGGATGATTTACACACTATTAAATTTAGAGAATCTAGGAAATAAACGTTTTTTGATATATTTTCACGTATTTTAATTATGTTTCAACGTGTTTAATATTTTGTAACGTGCTTTAATATATATTGACGAGTTTTGATATGTTGCAACGTTTTTTAATATGTTGTAACGCATTTGAATATTTTGAAACGTATTTTAATGCGTTATGACGTGTTTTAATATATTCTGAGGTATATTAATGTTGTTGTAACATATTTTAGTATGTTCTAAAGTTTTTCAACTTTGTTCTAAAGTTCTTAATATGTTACAACGTGTTCCAGTATGTTATTATGTATTTTTGCTATATTTTGACGTTTTTTATTGTGTTTTAACATGTATTATTATTTTCTAACGTACTTTGATTTATGATTACGTGTTTTGATATTTATAACGCATTTCAATATGTTCTATCGTATTTCAATATTTTATTACGTGTTTCAATATATTCTAACTTTACTGCAAGTTGAACGTTACGGAAATTTAATCATTCTATTCGAATCTTCGAAGTCAAAGCTCTGAACTGATAGTACCATTTTGTTTTTCAATTTATTTATAGCTTTAATTAAGTAAAAAAAAACTCAAAATTTAAGTGATTCCAATAAATTGCAGCATTTTTATTCGACTCTTCATATACTGTATATCCAATTGATAATTAATAAATCAATTGAATTCTTATTTTTCTTATAAATTCATCTTCTAGCAATTTGTAGTTGTTACTACTTAGAGACGTGATACGAGTTAGTTACCATTTTTGTGTTTTTATTTCGCACCATAGTTGAAAAAACTTACTTTACATAGAATTAATTAACTATATGTGTTATATCTAATTATAATAAGTTTTCTATTGGAGATCGTAATTTCAATTTTTCATCAACTTCCCGGCTATCGATTCCATGTGTATAACATGTGGCACTTATATATTTAAAACATGTGTATACCATGCATACTTGTTGGAAATGGATACCATATGTATTTACTGTGGCTTACAGGGTAATTTGTAAATTACGTGTGGTTTACATATGCTATTGGTATGGCAATTGACATGTTGCTATGAACGTGTAAAATAATTATGGTAAACACCTGTTATAGGTATGGTAATTGACGTGTGGATATGATGTGGTCAATTAAACATGTATACAATATCTATTTGATAAGTTCTTTACTATATAGTTTAAAAGTGGAATGATTACCGCATGTTAAATTATTATGTTTCTTTTTGTGTTATGGGCCTCCTTTGGGGAAATCTTAATAAATTTATAAACTGAAGAGCAAGTGGAACAACGTACAAAGTAATCAACCTTCTATTTTTCTTAAGAGCTTTCGAATTATAAAATATTCATCATCAGTATCCTAATTTTGACTAATCTAAACAAAATATATAGAACAAAGAAGTATAGTGGATACCAAAATCGATAAAATCGCCTAAAAAGTTAATAAATGATCGAAGAGAAAGGAAATAAAAGAAAAATAATAAATTATTAACCCAAAATAGTTAAATTCGGTATCCATTATACTTCCTTGTTCTATATATTTTGTTTAGATTAGTCAAAATTAGGATAAATACTAATAAATTCGAAAGCTCTTAAAAGAAATAGAAGGATGATTACTTATACGTTGGTTCACTTGTTCTTCAGTTTATAAATTTATTATGTGTTTTTATAATGGCTAAACTGATTCAATGTGGATAACACATATTTATACTGTATAGTGAAATAATAACCATAACACCATATGGTAACTATGTGTAGTGTATACAATGTGGAATTGTTAGCATGGTTATTATTTAAGTTTGATCATGTTTTTTAATTTAACTTTCCGTTTTTTTTTTTTTAATTATTTTGAATCCCTCAATGTTCTTATTTCCTTCTAATTAAATTAATTTTATTTAGTTCATTTGTTGTAAAATTTTCTTTTTTATCATTTAAATTGTTGATTAGAATGAAATATTGAGAGTATTAATTGAAAATATGAAATAATATATAACCTTTGTGAGTTTGAATTGAGTTTGTTTCATTTTCCTTAGATTTCAAAACCAACCGATAGGTGATTTCTTCTCTTGAATTAGAATCACCGTTTAGAAATAATAACTTAAAAAATAGGTAATCAATAATCACATTCTAGTAAATAATAGGAAGAGACTTAATTTCAATAATCTACACTGAAAGTGGGACATGATATTTACAATCTGAGAGAGAACTGTTGAACATTATATTAGACTAATAATAATTAGAGGTTATTTAAACCCTGCGTTGAAGATTTTTTCCCAGTTTTCAAGCTTTCAAATAGAAAGATTTCTATTCATCATCAGGAGAAGGGTGGAAAACCTGGACCTGACAATGAATTTTATGACCAATGGTTGTATGTTGGATACTGTCTTTCTATTTCAGCTATCTATCCTATATTTTATTAATATTATATCATCTATTAAATATTAAAATAAGAGACAGAAATTAGAGATTTTTTTGTTACTACCTATATAACTATTGGTGACTACATTAATTCTCTAGAATAATTCTACTTTCCATAGATCTGTAAAAAATCAAAAGTGTTTTATTGTTCTCAAGTGTCTTCTTGTTTCTATGTATATCCTCTAATCATAATGCGTTACTTGTTGCTATATGTATGTCCTCTTGATACATATATGTGTCCTCTTGATCCTAACTAAGTATGTCCTGTTTAACCTAAGTGCGTCCTATTGATCTTTTGTGTGTCCTATTGATCCTATGTGTGTCCTGTTTATCAAAAGTGTATCCTGTTGTTCCTAAGTGTGTCTTCTTGATCCTAGGTAATGAACATTGAACATTCTGTTGAACATTGTGGAGCCGCTATCGATCCACTAAGGTGGATCGATTTTTTTTAATTTTATGTTTTAGTATGATATTTTCCTGATATCTTGCTGTCAAAATTCCCCTTAAAAAGTTCCTCAAAATATGGAAAGAAGTAATTTTCTTCATATTTTTTATAAAAAAGTTATTGGTGGATTGATATAATTGATTTCAAAGTAAAATAATAATACAATTTTAAATCTGTATTATTATTTTCAATTTGTAATTTTTCAATTTTTGTAGAATTATAATATTGTGAAAAATTAATGACAAATTGATTTTCGTTGTGGAACTTATAAAAATATTTCAATATTCTTGTAAATTTAAATTTTTTGATATACATTTCTAGTGCATAACTACATATAATAGAATTATTAAACTGAATGAGAATATTGTTATGTTAATTATGACCGGCGGAATTCTCCCCGGCGAAAATTTGCCAATGTGGATTTTTGCCAGACTGATTATTAATTTCTAGATTTAAATTAGTAAATTGAAACTTTTAAAATGTAACACGCAGTTTACACAAATATAAATATTTGTAATGTAACTTTAACAAGTTTTCTTTAACAAATGTTAAATAAAAAGAATACCTTAAATAACTTTCCGGGAAATACTTTTTTCTTATAAAATCATTAATCAATCAACACCGTCATTGCAAGTGTGTATGTGTTATAGAAATAATTAGCGGAAGGGGAAATTACTATAATTAATATTTAGCTAACTAGCACAATTATTATAATATAAATAGATTAACACTCCAATGAATAACTAAAATTAACTAAAACTTGTATTATCTACCTAAGAACGTGGACTTCTAGATTGTAATTTATGATTATTGACAGTAATAAATATCTTAAAAAAACGTAATAAGTCCCATAGAATTCAATCACAGACATTCTACAAATGTGACTGAATAGAATCGCAAAATAATTAATAATTTAATTTTCTAAACATACTCAGTTTGTAAGTAACCTTTGAATTTTAGTTATAAATTTGTATTTTACATCTTCAAGAAAGCAAAATAAAAAAATTAACCATAAATGACCAAAAAAATACTAAAAAAAAAACTGGAAATACTTTATTTAGTAATAATTACGCAATTTTATGCATGCATGTGTTAGCGTTCGATCATGAAGGCTTAATTACTGATTAATTTTCTGTGTCCGGTAAATTCTCCCGCGGAGAGTTCCACCAGCGTTAACTGACAGAAGTGAAAATATTTCACCATGGAAGATACCAAAAAACTTTAATAAAAAAAATTACTCACAGTTATTGTCTAAGATTCAATGGAATGTATAAGGATAGGTTAGCGGTTCAGTTTGGGGCTTGGGGTTGCCCCCAACTCACGGTGAGGTTTGATTGTGAAAAATGTAAACTTTAAGTAATGCATAATAAAAGCAATCATTTTTTTATCATGAGCTATGCTTCTAAACTATAGTAATAATTGTATAACCATTTAACTAATAAAATGTTGTCGGCTTGCCATCAAAAAAAATTATTAAAAAAAAAATTATATAATGTTATACTTGATCTAAATGAAATCCATTATTATGCGGTAAAATTTTGATGTAGTGGAATTTTCCGAGGGGGAATTTATACCAGGAACCTAATTTTCAATCTGCTCAACCTAATTAGTCTTTAAAAACAAACTGAAAAATTATACCATAATAATCATCTTGAAAAATATTAGAATAGATGGGTTCAACTATTTTCAACGTTAAGGCAAATTTCAACTTGATTCTATGAACAAATTCAATTTAACGATTCAAAAACATTTTCAGTTACTACATAAAAAGGCGAAAGTTCCAATTCCCGTAGATATGACTCTCTCAACAAATGGACTGGAATCGAAGATTGTTAGAAGAGTTCAATCACTTTTTAATCGTCCGTTAATTTTATTAAATAGTCTCCATTTTTGTTTCAACTATATCACATAATCTGTTTGGAATTAAAATGTTTTATACACTTCAACAATCTAATCTCTCCAATTGGGGAAAGGGTCAAAAAAGAAGAATTTTTAAGTATGATTGATCAACTTCTTCTATTCTTTTCTGTTTCTCATCTTCCAATTTCTTTTCTGTCACTATCCTGGCAACAAGGATTTCCTTGGATATTAGGGGAATATCCCAGGAATAAATCTTTCTTCTCTGATATTGTGACAACATGTCATAATCATTACGTCTTAAGAGTAGGGTTATAAACAGAGGTAGCTAGCTTCATAGTAAATAAATAGAGAAGTATACCAAGTTCAATATTGGAACATCCGAAAATTTTATGAGTGACGTCACACAAAATATTTTCCATTCGTTTTTAAATAAAAAATGTGCTATTATTGATGGAAATCAACTTCCATTAAATTGTTTTTATCATTGTTTTATCCTATTCACGTATAAAATTTACCTAATTATACTTACAATATTAGAGAGTACTCTATGGCCTATGTGACGCCATTTGTTTACATCGTTTCTGAAGAATGGATCAAGTTCACCGTCAGCATGAATTCGAAATTTAGCATACTTCTCTATTTAATTACTATGGCTAGCTCTGTCATTTAGTCGACGAGGTGCCGCTATCCGACCATATAATCGATATTTAACTAAACCTTAACACTGCAGGCGAAGATGGTCAACAATGGGATAAAAAACACAGAAGGATTGATATCCCATTTACTGTATTCAAAATATGAAAAACGAAAAATCCATGTGTCATACAGATATTTCTTTATAAAATGAAACTAACTAGAATGCTATCACTAGAGCCCGGATTTCCAGTTCTTATGCTATAAACGCTATTTTGACTAGATGTAAAAAGATAAAGCTAATAATTATGGTATATACAACTATGAAACATATGATAAACCATCCTTTACATGTGAAATATATTTGTAACAGATAATTATATTATTGATAAATTAAACATACAAGAGACATTTAAATTAGTATGCCATTTCATTCACATTTTGACCATAGTTAAAATGCACAATAAAATAAATATATGGTATTTATTTATTGTGACAGATTAATTTTGCTCTTTGCGTAAAGAAGTTACTTTGAGCACACACATTTCTGCAAGTCATTGTTAGTTGAGAGTTCATGCTGTAGCACCAAACATGCCCATAGTGAAACAACCCGAAACTGTTTTGAAGTTGAAACAAGCTTTTCAAAAGTGCAAATGAAATGTTAATAAAATGTTGGTAATTTCTTGTAATGATGTGTAATTGTTTCATCAAACAGTAGCTTGTTTATTATATTAATAATTAATTATTGTTACTGTTTTTGCATTTGGTTTGTGATGTTCTATTTGAGTTTCTTTGTTATATTTTCTTAGTTGGCTGTGACTTGGACAACATAGTTTTTGGGTAAATGTTGCTTAGTTTTCTTTCATCTTGTAAGTAGCTTGTAAAATAAAAGCTACGTATAAATTAAGAAACGTGAATTTTATTTACTAATTATTAAATTCATAGTCTTATATATACGATATTATACGCACACAACTGCCAAAAATGTTGCGAAAGTTCTGTGATTAGTAATTAATAATCAACTATTAACAAATAAACAAGAAAGGATACACTTCTATAATGTGGACACACTCAGCTATTAAAAAGACTTTTTTACCGATACTAAAACTCTTTTTTAGAGCTATAAAAACTTTTTTGGCGCTATTTCGACTAGTTTTGTTAGATCTATATATCCGGGATCTAGCTATCACATATTCTGTTGACTAGAATTTTTTTTAAAGTTCCATTTTATACCAGCACTGGCGAACAATGGGACATGCCCTGGTGAACGAATGAAGGGATAGTTTGGTAAACTTATAAATGGTTGAGGTTATGGTCGTATTTCAAGTTCGAATTATCTCTTTCCGTTGTCTCACATTGGTTGGTTCATGTAATATCAGTTTAATGTCCTCTGTTTTCACAGTTGCTATGTCAGGAACATTTGGAAAATGAAACTAATAATTTGCACTTGAATCTTCGCCTAATATGAATAATTCGTATTTATCTTTTTCATCCTTTGGCTTAGTTTTAGAAGTCGCATCAAACTGAACAAGAACATAAACCTTCATTTCCAACGTTTTTCGTAGAAGTTTAAGTTCATCAAAACCAAGTGAGCATATCTTGATTAAGAGTTCTGTACCAGACCAAAAACCAGAGTTTACATGCCATCTACGGATACTTTTTGACATGATTTGTGTATCCGTTGCAATCATGCTGCATTTTTTTCTTTTATTAATGAAATTTGTTTTCTATGCAGTGTTTTGTGTTGACCTCAGATTGCTAAAAAAACCCTTGATCATGGTCGAAAGTTAAGCTTTAGCTGAAAGTTCTGTTTCTATAAAAAGCCCTGTAGCTACAGTTCACATTATTGTATCAAAGATTGATATTTATTGATTCACATGGAACTACCCGACAGTTTGGTTAACAATAAGGCAATGTCCCATTGTTAACCTTATATGCTGTCCCAATGATCACACGACTCCTTTTTGAAAATATATGGGTATATAGTGGCTCAACTACAGGAGTATAATGGCAATTCTTTGATAAGATCATATTTTACATATTACTTAATATTATTGAAGAATGCCGTAAGCATTATATGTTGAATTAACAAATATATAACAATTAAAGAAAGTATACAAAAAATTTAGTTTTCCCTAGGAATCCCACCTCTAAAACACGTTTTCGCCTTTCGCAAAGTTGACTGCACCCCAACCGATAAATGCAATGCGAGTGAATGCACTGAAGTGTGCCTATTTTACCACTGTTGTTAAAAAATGCCATCAAATGAAAAGGTTTTTCTGCATGTCCTATTGTTCACAGTGTCCTATTGATGACCATCTTCCCTTACTTGTAACTTGAACAATATACTTATGAAATACATCTCTGACTATTAAGAACTTTTAGTGTTTCCTTTATACACCTATTAGATAGGAGTGTTACTAATAACTACATACGTTATAAAGCTTATCTGAAACCCAGATGAGAATATTACATGGATGTAGAGAAGATTGGAAGTGATAAACTGATAATTAGTATAACACATTCTGTGATTAGGATATCACATTAGGGAACAAATAAGTTGTTCCCTTATATCCAATTGCATTTGTGTCTCCAATTCTCTCTCAATTGCTTCGTTCCTCTGTTTCTCCAGTTCCAATGCCATCTCTGCCATCATTTTCTCTATTATCATTTCAGTCTCCAGATTTTCTTTCTCTCTTCTCTCTTCTTCCAATTTCTTCTCTGCCATCAGTTTTTCATTTCTCTCCCACTCCAATTCGATTCTTATTAGTCTCTCCATTTCCTTCATTTCTGCTTCCACTTTTTCTTTCCTCTTTCTCTCTTCTTCCAATTTTTTCTCTACCATCTCTTTTTTATGTTTTTCTCGCTTCAATTCTATTTTTTTCTCTATCTCTATTTTTTTCATTTCCCACTCCATTTTCAATTTGTTCTGTCTTTCTTCTTCCAATTTCTTCTCTATTTCACGGTTTCTTGCCTTCTCTCTCTCCTGCTCCATTTTTATCATTCTCTCTTTCTCCAATTTCAATTTTTCCTCTGCTTCCAGCTTCAAAACTTTCTTCCTTTCCACTTGCTTCTTAATTTCAGTCTCAAATTCCACCAATTGATTGTTGATTCTACGATAGCCTTTGTGGAGATCGCTCAGCGACTGAAAAATAGAATTTCAATTATGATTAATTATTAATGGCATTGAGAAAAATATAAAATGCATGAGTTTCCGTCAAAATTATGACGGACAAGTAAACACAGTTTTTTCCTTGTATTCTTAGTCACAATCTAGGGAATACCCGTAGCCTAGGCAGCGAGTGAGGGTTAAAGATGTTTGTGTATTCATGGATCAACTTATCGTTTAACTTATGGAGATACTGCTACAGTTTGGCGACAGCAACACTGACTATAGGTTGCTTGGAAATTATAGTCAGATTGTCAGCATATGAAAAAAGGCTGTCAGAAATCAAATTTGGGAGAGTGGGAATTTGGAGAGGTACAGATAGGAAAATGGACAATGCGTGACAAAATTTGGAAACGTACAGGTTTACTCAACCTTTCTAAGAGACGTAACCTTGCTTGCTGGCTATCCATCTTTTATACATAGATAGCAAGAGAAAAGTAGAAGAGTGGAGTAAACTAAATTCATGGTACAGAAGGAACAGAGGTTATAGAAGAGGCATCTACGATATCATCAAATTCAATACAATCTAATTCATAGAAAAAATGGTTTATCAATTAAAATTATTAGAAGAAAAAAAAACGCACTAAAAATAAGACAAATGGAAGGTAGCTGCAAGTTATACTTGATAAATTTTCATTATTTGATTAGTGAAGGGTACCAAAACCTGAATTATTAGAGAATAAGAAAATTAATTCACAGCACAGATTGGATATTGTGAATGTATAATTATAAATATCATAATATGCATTTAAAATGATATGGAAAGATTTTTACAAAAATTATCAATAACTTTTCAAAATGATTTCATTTTCAGATTTTTACCATGTAAAATTGAATATCAAGACTCCATAAACGCTATCTTGAAAAGAGGTGGAAGACTGAGATCGAAATGTAATTTACATAGATACGTTGTCTAGGTTCCGAATTACAGCAATCTAATTATGAAGTATTTATCAATAGCCTCTTCTCCTCTCTTCCACGTTAAAAGTATTATTAATGTCAACACTGGAAGATGGTTCTAAAGGGTTTTACGGTTCAATTGCAAAGTTTTAGATTTTGGTTACAAATTTAACTATTTCACAGGTCCTGCAATGAATATGAAGCTAGTTTTAGGAGTTAGTAGAAATCTCTTAGGCAATGCATCGCTATCCTGGTTCGGCTTTTTCTATACCCATAATATTATTATATATTCTACTCTTTCCTTTTTTGTTATAGAAAATACGTTAAATATTTGAATAAAAGCTGATTTAAAAAAATCAGCACTTACATTAATCGGGATATTATAGACATTGCATTATGAACTAACTATAGACATTAAAAATTGAATCGATGTGACACAGCAGCCGATAGTTAGTTACAAGTAGATGTTCCATCGTAGATATGAAGTTTCGTGTACCGACAGGTGGGCCTAAGACAATTGGGCCCGCCGACAATTGGGCCAAGACAATTGGCCCCAGGACAATTGGGCCACAGGACAATTGGGTCCCGGACAATTGGGCCCACGACAATTGAGCCCACGACAATTGGGTCCAGAGATAATAATATTATTTGCCAAATATTTCAGAGTTTACTGTAATTAACTTATTTAAAGACCATTGCTACTGTAATAACTAGGTTTGTGACAATATGCGACTTGTATAAAAATATAGTCTTGAGCATATTTAAAATAAAGAATATTACTTACATGAAAAAAATATTCTCGTTATGAAAAATAAATATTATTTAATAGAACATATCCTTTCCATGAATAGATAAAATACTATTATTCTTTTAAAACTACAATAATTTTCTGTTTCGAGATAGGTCATGTAAGCAACAAATTTCCTATTTACAGTACCTCTATATTGTGAACTCCTGTGAAGTGAATGAGTTAGGATGTAGCCAATAGAAAATAAGAATGTAGCTATTTCAGATGAAGAAACAATAGAAATTAAGGTTGTAGGTATTTTAGACATGCCGGGATTATTGGAACATACAAATTGAGTTAAAGTTAATGTGAATTATTTGAAACTTGTTCAATGTTCAATATTGAAGAGGTTTATGAATTATTATTAAAAAATGTATTCTCATAATCTCATTTTATCCCAACAACTGTTCAATCAACTGTTCAATGTAACGTATAACTTTTAAAATGTACCCATTTTTTACCAAATATTTGTCGGTCGATGTATACTACACATTGGATCCATATGAAATGATTCAAAATAATACGACTTATTTAAATACTTCAAAATTTTTCATTACATTGAAACATGAGATTAGCATCCAAATGTGATTTAAAGGGACAGTTCAGTCAATTTTTGTTTTCATAATATTAATGTTGAACGATCACTTAGTAAGAATAAAGCATTCTTGTAGAATTAAACGGTTGAAAAAAATATAACAAGCGATATATATCATATTCTATAAAATCGATTTAGTTCCTGCGTCCTCCTACAGACCACTCTGTACTCTGATCATGTGAACAATTTTTCTATCAACAGTATTAATAGCTAAAATTAGGAGAGATGGTTTTCTTTTCAAAACTAAATCTAATTGTCTCGAAGGACAGTTTTCAATTTCACAAATTCTTTTCACCATTTTCAAATGTATAATAACAGATTCAAGATTGAAGTCTGGGACTGGTTATCATTTTGTTTACGTACTACAATGATTAGTTCGTCGGTCCACCACAATCCACAGATGGCGCCACTAATTTACAATATACTTTTTATATAAACATTTCTAAAATGAACGAATATTCTAATGTTACATTTATAAATATAGTAAATCGATTTAGGACCAATTTGGCGATAGTTTGATTTTGACTGAACTGCCCCTTTAAGGAGCTTGCTAAAATATACCTTATCAAGTATATGGATCAAATTAAAAAAATATAAACATATTTCTAGAGAATATAAGGAATATTTTAATAATATAAGAGAATAGAAGTTATACCTTAGTTCTTACCCATCAGAAAAAAAAATTCAAAATTATTCAGGCTCTCTTACGTACAAACGTAGGGTTTTTTAAGTCTTTCCAAACGATATAATTATTATTTATTTCATTCTAAATTATTGTTAACTATTAAATTTTAAATTATTGTTACTTATTTCATTTAATTTTGATATGCAATGAAGGAATCACAATAAAATTTGCAGGTAAACCACTCTATTACAAAAATTATTTAATAACTGTTCTTTCAGTTACTCCTATGTGCAAAAAAGGTGGAGAATAGCTTTTATAAACATAGTTATTTCGTCGAAGACTTAATGTTTTGAATTATCTTTAATTGATATGGTAAGTTTTTACTAATACGATATAGTTTCATTCGCACTATATTTCAATATCAAAAGATAATTCACCAATTGTCATAAGTTTTTTCTAATTGGTATCTTTTCACATTACTACAAAAAGGTGGAGATTATCCTATGCAACGGAGTCAAATCTCAAAATATTGACTGAAAACCCCACAGTGTTTGCTTTAAAAATTGAAACTGACCTCGTTATTTTTTTCTGCGATGGTACTTAATAGGATATGATAGTCATAAATACAATAAAACCATCGATATGCAGGTTTTAATTTTGGTTTCGATACTGTGAGGATATTTCAGCAATGTTAACTTACTTTTAAATCTAGTTAGTAATTATACTAACTGTTGCTTCGGATGAACCAGCTCTAATGAAAAAGTAACACATATCTTTAGTTTTGAAGCGATTTGGAAGCTATACACCATTAGACAATAAATGATGTGATAAATAGTAAGATATTCATATTATGAGTATTTATCAGAATAAATTAGATATATTTCAGTGCTATGTCCAGGCATGATATGTACGTACTAGTGTGTTTGAGAACAAAAGCAAGAACGTCTCGTTACAATAACTTAATAAGATAATTGTAACCTTTAGGTCCCTTTCATACTTGCATATCTTAACGCCGCCTTTAAAAAATGCTCTTGGCAAAAGTTTAGCTACAATTGATTTTAACGAAGCCCTTCACACTTGCGTTAGAAAAAAATGTTATAAAAGCGCAAGTGTGAAGGGCTCCGTTAAAATCAGTTGCATCTAATCTTTTTGCAATGAGCATTTTTTTAAAGGCGGCGTTGAGATACGCGAGTGTGAAGGAGGTCTTAGCGTCGTGTGCTAAAATTGAAAACACTGAGCTTCGTACAGATAGGCTAACCCCGTTCATATTACAGAAACACATAAACATTTGTTTCATAACTTTGCTTGCTTCTTGGTTCTTATTTTTTTAGTTCTGATGAATAGATTAGTAGGGTTATTGGGAGAAAATTAGAGTCATGTTATGCGTCTCATTGTAAATAATTCCTATCATAGAAATTTAAATCTATAAGAAAAATAGTCGTTGTTTTATAGTTATCATGATTTATGTACTTAAAATATAAGTCTATGGTTGTTTGTTGTATTGTTACACGAATGATTCAGAAAGCTTGAAAAATAAACTTGTCGAGTTAATTGATTCAAGAAATTAAGTCTTATATATAAACTTACTTTTTCAAGAGAATCCTGGAAATCCTTAAAAATCTCCTTTCTCATCTCGCCAATTTTATTCTTCTGGACATAAACTCCCATTGATTTTTTCACAGACTTGAGATGCCAATTCTCCAATTTATCTGGTGAGACAGAGATTTTGAAGTCGCCAACAAATTTCTGCATGCTCATTTTATACTTTTCTAAAGCTGCACCTCTTGCAGTTTCACTGGATGCTCGAGCAGCAGCCTAGATAGGGAAAAAATTGGTATAGAACTTCATTCAAAAAATTGAAGATACTATTGGAAGAATGATTTCTTCTGATGACTTAGATTCACTCAATTAGAATAGATCTTTAATTCTCATGAGTTTACCGAGTTATTGCTAAGAAATCAGTTTCAACTTATTTGTCTAACATACCTCAGCGAATGCAAATGGTTCTGGCAAATTCAATTTTTTGATCATGGTTACGAAGTTCTTGAATAAATCAAAGAGTTGCTGTCCACTCATCACCTCCCCTTTGAACTTTTTTTTAACAAGATTGTCTGGATGCAAGAGACTGGGAACCAGTTCGCGAAGGTGTTCTTGGAACTCCAATTCCATCTCTAAAAAAAAACAATAATAACATTCAGTTGTATTTCAAAAAACCTACAGTAACCCAAATGTTGTACAGACTAATTTTTCCTTACTCAAGAGTCTTTGTGACACCTAATATTACAAACCTTCACGGTATACAACAGTCTTAATATCTACATGTCAGCATGTGTAATATACAACCAGCTATTTCTTATGTTTCTATAGTTTGTTAATTTAATTTGAATTTCAAATTATTTATAAGTTTGCACATGTGTTACCTGTCTATAAATTTAAAATGATAAAGAGAATGTGAATTCAGCTCCGAAACAATTTTCGAAAAAAAAAATTTCCCAATAATCTATTCCAAGTAGGAGATAGGTTCAAATAAACAGTCAAACCTTTAAACTCTTATCACAATATCATATATTTTTGTGATAAATGTCAGATATTTCAGAAATGCCAGGTCAAATAAAAAAACAATAATAGTTTTTCTGCATCGTTTGGGAAAATAAGTTTCAGTTATTGCAAAGGCCATTCCAATTCACTCTATTATTTAGAATTTTAGATCATATCATATTTTCTAACCATATGTATTACAGGTAAAGCTCGTACAAGAGACAGTAAATGTACCAGAAAAAGTGTCCACTATGCCGATCAATGGACTCTATGCGCGACTGAGGTTTTAATTAGTTTTGGATTTCTTTAACAGCATTTCAAAGAAACACTTATCTTTAAACAGCGTTTCACAGAAATAATCTCAAATTATCAATGAATAAAAATTACAATTGAAGTCACAAAAAAAGATGGATGAAAGTAAATTCTTATTACTCAAAAAGTAGTACACTTTGAAAGATGAAATATAATTTAAAATTAAAATTAAAATTTAATAAATTTCAAAATTTATTAAATCTATAACAAATGCTCAAAATGTGCTCCCTGCTGCTCAATACACAAATTTATACGTTTCTCAAAATTCGCTATCACCGCACCCAGAATATTTTGATTCATTGATGAAATAATTTTTACAAAGTATCCTTCAGGTTTTCATTAGAATCTTGCTTTTCTTTGAAATCATTCTCCTTTACGGCTCTAGGACAACTGCCATGCGGACAACTGCCATGCGGACAACTGCCATGCGGACAACTGCCATGCGGACAACTGCCATGCGGACAACTGCCATGCGGACAACTGCAATGCGGATAACTGCCATGCCGACAACTGCCATAGTGGACAACTGCCATGCGGATAACTGCCATGTGGACAACTGCAATGCGGATAACTGCCATGCGGACAACTGCCATAGTGGACAACTGCCATGCGGATAACTGCCATGCGGACAACTGCAATGCGGATAACTGCCATGCGGACAACTGGCATAGTGGACAACTGCCATGCGACAAACTGTCATGTGGACAACTGCCATGCAATATATTATAATTTTATTTTGGGTGAATTGTGATGCATTTGTAAAACTAAAATTTCTTGGAATTAATTTAATGTGAAGAATATTATTATTTTAACCTAAAATTTTAGTATAAAAATGTTAATTGTATAGTAAGAAATTGTGAATGAAGAAGCATTGAAATTAATACTGAAGTAATACCAGATTTCTTTCTTTGTTACAATCATTTTCTTTCACATTTTACGCCTTAAATAATCAAATGGTTGACAAAAAGATTGAAATCTATAGATACAAAACTTTTTTTTCAAACATTTCGGAATACAAAGAATAGTACAAACATAAACTTTAAAGATTAAAATTTTCAGTGAGTGTGGTTTTGCATCTTACTATTTTAGAGTTGCTTTCACACAACACTAGGCATATATGAGTTAACTAAAATATTAAGTGGTTATTAGTATAATAACAAATTTAATAGAACATATTTCAGTAATATTATTTTCATATTTTGACACTTTTCAAATATTTATAAGACATGTTCCTGATCGGTTGGAGCTAGAAACAAAGAAACTATAAAAAACAAATTCAAATTTCAAAGTGTTTTTTGTAAGAATTTTTTAAACATAGAAATAAGATAACTACTACTACAGATTCTAATCCTGAATCTAGCAGAAAAGTTTGTTTTTAAAGTAATAATTAACCCAATAAATATTCTTAAATAGTAAAATGCAAAATCACACTCACTGGAAATTTTAACCTGTAAAGCTTGTGTTTGTACTATTCTTTGTATTTTGAAATGTTCGGAAAGAAAGTTTTGCATCTATAGATTTTCCACTTCTTGTCAACCATTTGATTGTTTAAGGGGCTAAATGGGTTAAATATGATATAAAAAAGAAATGAATTTAGTATGCTTCAACTTTATATTCTGAATCTTCTGTCAATATTAATTTTTATACTTCTTTATGCACAATTTCGGACTATACGATTAATATTATACTAAAAGTTTAGGTTAAAATAATAATATTCTTCATATTAGATTAATTCCATGAAATGATAGGTTTACAAGTGCATTACAATTCACCCAAAATAAAATTATAATATATTGCTTGGCAGTTGTCCGCATGGCAGTTTGTCGAATGGCAGTTGTCCACTATGGCAGTTGTCCGCATGGCAGTTATCCGCATGGTAATTGCCCGCATGGCAGTTGTCAGTCCACCCTCCTTTACATACCCCTAAAGAAAAAAATCCAAAGAAGTCAGACCTGGATGGCCAGGGGAAATCCTCACAATGAGAGATGCTGTGGGTACCACAACGATTTGTTAGCCAATTTTGTTCTGTCAATTAGGTCTGAGTTGTTGTTTCGTCTTGTTGAAACCATCGGTCAGGGTGAATGTTGCCAGTTTAAATAATGTTTAACATTTCAATATATGTATCAGATAATACTGTGCGTGCATTTCCGTCAGAATCTTGAAAAAAAATATGGGCCGAAATCTCGGCTAGAACTAAGGCCGCACCAGAGGGGTACCTTCAGCGAGTGTAGAGGTTTCTCGAAAATTCTGTTGGGCTTTGTTGAAATCCACATACAGAAGTTTTGAGCATTTGTTATAGATTCAATAAATCTTGAAGATAATATACTCTATCATGTAGTTTTTATTTCATCTCTCTAAGTGTACTACTTTTTGAGTAATAAGCGTTTACTTTCATCCCTCTTTTTTTTGTGTCACGCTGTATAACTAAGATATATAAATGTACGACTAGTAAGATAGGGCTGTCGCTTACAGTAGTTTATAGAATATGATAAAGGATCATATTTTCAACTTCACTTACATAGATATCTATGCACATACATCCAAACTAATATACATAGCATAATTAGTAATTGTTAATAACACTGAACACAATATAATAAAAAATATTTCATTTCCTGATTCTTATTTTTTATTTGGTTTAAATATATATAGTATATATTATCGTTACACCTCATTTTAATTTCTACAGATATTTTCTAGTGAAAGAAAATGTGGCGGAAAAAAAGTAAAAACTCAAAATACTGAAAATATGGAAAAACAATACATTAGGTTGTACCTAAGTGAAGTAAATAGTAATACTTTTGAATAATGTTTGACTAGATAGTTGGTAGACGAATAAAATATTTGTTAAACCATAAAATCTAAAAAGGTAGTTGTAGCGAGCTGTAATCCGTTAGAACGGACAATTTTTGTCCTTTGTAATGGGTGTCCGTTCAAGATCATCCTTCGTACGAGCTTTACCTGTACTGTTTATGTAGTATTTGCATCTTATATCATTTCTCTTCTTTGGATATTTAGATATTTCACAAAGCCAATTAATGGACTCTTTTAGAATTAGGTACAATAATTAGAATATAATAATTTCTAGAAAAATAAAATAGAAAGTGGCACCTTCATGTAGACTCATTGCTAGACCAGAACACGGCCATGTTTGTTTACAATTAGGAATATTTAGGTGCAACTATGTACAGTAGGTATTGAATTTTGTATATTGGAAATAAGATTGAAAATATTTAACATAAATATAAAAGCTTTATAGGTCTGAAAAAAATCATTATACCTACACTACCTACCTAAGCCTTGAATTAGTATCTGTTCAAATAAACATGTGGTGATATAGTGGCACAACTACTTAATTGAGACAAAAACACAATATTTTCCATGAAATCTCCATATTTCAGAAGAATATCAAAAACGAATATAAGATTATGAATCATTCTGAAAATAGTACTAGATTTTTAAGTTGCCGTTCAAAACTCACCGTCAAGCCTTCCTGCAAAGTTTGCATCTTTGTTCACTTTAGAACCAGGATGTGGCATGAGGTAACAATTGATATCCGAGAAACATTTCTTGATATCTTTTCTTGTCTCCTGTTGCGTCATTGCTTGTACAGGATCAACCTGTAGATTCAGAAGAAGATTAATAAAAAGATATATTTTTTATGAATCTAGTTGTAATATTCGATCTTGAAATAATTTGTGAAGCAATTTTATTTATGAATAATAGTACTGGAAACAATATTTTTTTAGCCCAACATGGAAGTTTTTCAATAAAGAATTCGAGTACAGTAGAAGTAGAAGAATCAGTTAATCACTGATACACTATGATTATTTCGCTCTTATTAATAGTGACTATTGATGATGAATATAATTTGAGAATTTTTGTTGAGTTATTTAAGTTTTTGGATAACTTATAATCATCAACTGGTTTGTAATCCCAGAAGCATTTCTTGAAATGTAGGGTATATAACAGTAGGTTTATTTAATTATGTAAACTATGGTTTGTTGATTATTAGTTACGAGGATGAATATATCAAATGTTTACAGAGAAAATCCGACATTTCTATGTAATATTAAAGTTATCGATCGATATTTTGGATGAAAGACAATTTTTTTTCAAATTTTAATATCGTCTAACCTCTAATACTGCATTCAATAGAGTCTGTCCACCTCCATAGCCATACTCCAAGTCATTAGGAAACTCCCAGTCTCTGACTAATAGTAAGACAGATTGGAAGGCTTGGGAAGAACCACATGCTTCGGCAACACTCTTCCCGTATACCATGAAGGTTTGAAGATCAGAAAGGTGATTCTCCTGAATGTTGCTGGTGAGGTTGTAGACGAGAAGGGACGAAAACATCGCAGTTAGAGCAAACACTACTGTCGATTCCTGGAAATATTCAACTTGTGTTAGAAGAGAACACAAGTAACAACAAAAAACATATAAGAAGAATATGTATTTTTCTTCACCTTGTTTGATGCTTGAGGATCAAAAGTGCCTTGCGAGTCAACAAAAATGATTCCCACCTATAATGAAAAATGTACAAATAAAAGAATTTAAATAAAATAACAATACATCTCTTTTATGAAGCTGGAAATATTAAACTCAAGATTTCAACTGAATGTGAGACTACTTGGGGAAAGTCTTACTTCTTCTCCTTTTCTATTTTTACATATGAGAGGCTTGCTCCATGCCATAATGCCTGTGGTTTCTCTTGTCATTCCTTGTTTCCAAGTAAACCCATTTAAAGGTTTTGCACCTTCATCCAGCCAATCGTCTGAATCCTGAATAGGAGAATGATAATTTTTTTTACTGTGATGTAGACAGATATAGTAAATGTAATGACAGTGCAGTCATCAGGCAAGACTAACATTCAATGTGTACTTACTATGTTTAGGCAGTACCTCCGGAAAAAGTTCATGAGGAAACTCTTTCCTTTTCTGAATGCCCCAGCAATTGCCACAACACACACGGGCTTGTCTTTAACTTCAGGACACAGTAAAAGAGAACTGAGTGCCCCTTCTTGCAGCACAAAAGGACCATTTCTCTCCTCTTGTATGATTAAAGGGATGGGTTTACCATTATCATATGATGCCATTTTCTTCTAACTTGTACCTGTAAAGAAATATCAATTAGATATCAATAGATTCATTTCAATGAAAAACAGAAAAAGGTATATATATATACATTTATTAAAAGCAGCAAAATTATCTCTATTAGTCATACTATCTTTCACCACGTAGGCATAAACATCTTTAAGTAAAATAGCTGATGGATTTGCAACCTCACAGATCCCTAAATAAACCGTAATGACTCAGATAATAGTTGTAGTTAGTAGTTACCTCTATTCAATGATTATTTATTTACAACAAATGACAGAAAAATTAAATATAATGCGTATTATAACAATATATAAAAATCAGTCATTCTGACTGCCTAGTAGTACTAGTAGTGTCAAATGAGTGTTACTAGTAATGGTGACAGGTAAACTCTAAACTCATTTAACAATGAACTTCAATATTGGCAACTTGCCTCTTAACTAATCCTTGTAGAGATTATGGGTAACTATATTAGTTCCCGTTAACTATATTAGTTCCCGTTAACTATATTAGTTCCCGTTAACTATATTAGTTTCCGTTAACTATATTAGTTCCCGTTAACTATACTAGTTCCCGTTAACTATATTAGTTCCCGTTAACTATATTAGTTCCCGTTAACTATATTAGTTCCCGTTAACTATATTAGTTCCCGTTAACTATATTAGTTCCCGTTAACTATATTAGTTCCCGTTAACTATATTAGTTCCCGTTAACTATATTAGTTCCCGTTAACTATATTAGTTCCCGTTAACTATATTAGTTCCCGTTAACTATATTAGTTCCCGTTAACTATATTAGTTCCCGTTAACTATATTAGTTCCCGTTAACTACATTAGTTCCCGTTAACTATATTAGTTCCCGTTAACTATATTAGTTCCCGTTAACTACATTAGTTCCCGTTAACTATATTAGTTCCCGTTAACTACATTAGTTCCCGTTAACTATATTAGTTCCCGTTTGGTTAATTATTCAAGTCAATAAAGTTTATCTGAAATTAAAACAGTCTTTTCAAATAATCATTCTTCAGACAATAATTGTGTTATAGTCTAAACTTCACTCAAACCAATTCTATCGAGGTAAGAGTACTTGTATTATAGCTGACGAATGCCTATTTGGTAAAAAAAATATCGATGATTTCTTTGAATTACTTATTTCACTAAATTACATATTTCACTAACTAAGGTTAATAAGTTAATGTCTTACAATTTAAGAGGGGGGGGGGAGAATTAAAATCAAATATTTGTGAAATACTTTTCAACTGAGTTAAATTATTTAAAAGGCTGTCATGTTCATCTAAAAAATGTTCAGTACCTATAGTAGTTTTTCATTAACTTTATAAAAGAGCCACTATATAAGAGTCAAATACAGATCAAGTGTCACGTCTTTTCGTTATCTCATAAACATAGTGCAAAGAACGTTCTAGGTATATGTAGCATAAATATCTGCGTGTTATATTAACTAAAACACTATTTCCTCTGAAAATGCAGTGGTGTCATCTGAAATATTTAATGTTCATCTATCATTATTATCCAAACTAAAGAAACCAGTAAAGTGTTCTGAACTGTTCTTCAAGAATTTCATCGATTATGCCTTCTGTTTTTAGCAAATTAGATGCAAATATAGGAGGAAATTAATGCTGAAAATGTACCGTATTCTACAGACAAGGTGTAAAGGGTGCCATTAAAAAGTTGAAATCCTGAGTCATTTGGACAAAATTTAAAATGTGACTTAAGTCAATTAAAATTTTATCCTTGTACTCAAAATATACTGATATTCATAGTAGGCCAGTTTATTTTTAAGAAATCGTAATAAGCAGATACATATTTACACTGTACAAATAAATGATTATTTCCTTTTTAATACGAAACTGCAGTATATTCTAACAACACCCTCGTCAAAAAACCCCGGTGCAAAAAATAGGGGTTGGCAGCCAGAAATAATCCATTCAATGTTTTGTCTAGGATAAAAATCACAGCAATCAAAACCCCCTGTGTTCAAAACCCAAGCAATAAAGCTCCCCGGTAAAAAAAAAATTGTTAAAAAACGCAATATAAAACCCGTGTAATAATAATATAGAAAACATTCGGTGCAAAAAAAAAAAAAACACGTCATGTACAAAAATTCAATTACCAAATTTAAAATACATCATTGAAAATAAAAAGTACGTAGTTTCTGCAATTAATATGTGTATTTACCATTATAAGTACTATTAACATTTAACTATATTTATTAATTTTTAACTAATTATTGTAAACTTATTATTGCAAAACTTCAAATCTCAGATATAGTGCAACTAGCTATAAATTATGAATTAATTAGTAATTCCTATATTACCATGCTAAATTTATGGCTTGGAACAAGCCATGAATGGAATTCGTCTAATGAAAATTCGTCCATTAAACGCAAAATAATTAATTTATATGGAATAAAATGTTATGATAAATTTTTGATATAGAGAAGTTTAATATATGTAGGTAATATTACATATTACGTTACATCCATAGAGTCTGTTGTAATACACATTGCACAATTCACGATAGTTTGATGAAACATTAAGATTGGTAGATATATACATTATAATTAATTTAATTTAAAAAACACTATTTACATTATAAATATAAAGAGATACAGTCCACTTCAGGTTAGGTAATCGGTCCGGTTGGGAGGCTGTGAGATGGCTTATGGATTTTATTCGTAAGAACAAGAACGTTCCCATTTCTGCCTGTGTTGGCGTCTAAACGTTATGACGTTTAGATTATAATTCATTGACAAATATTTTGTATGTTTTTGTGGATAGGAAATACTAAATAATTTACCGTTATCAAAAACATCACAGATTTAGAATTTTTTTAATTGGCTACCAAACCTTCGTATAGTATGATGGAACTTAAAAAGGTATTGTATCTAGGAAACTATTGAAGCGGACACTCACATTATTCAGAAAATGTAAGTTTACATAGATCGTCGCATCTATTTTTTTTCCAAAAGTTCAGGTCTACATTAGTAATATACAACTAGCAAATAATTTGTACGTATCTATAAGGTATGTAGATAACTAATGTGGAAGGTAATCAGTAATGCAATTTATCTAACTAAGAATTGAATTAGTATAAAATAATAATGAATTCAGTCGTTCATATCAGAAATTGTAATCATTATCTAATTTATTTCATAAATAATAAAACTTTACTGGGATACCTAGCAGTCGTAAACAAATTTATCCACCATGTTTAAAAATATGACAGTTTCGATTCAAGAGTCCGTGAACAATTGTTCATCATTTCACGAAAAAGTTTAAAGTATTTAGGAGAAAATTGGCATTTGTCGGAACGTCTGAACATGAAATTCATTTAAGCTATAAATTAAATAAATAATATCAATAAACAGTAAATAAATCTATCAAAACAAAATAGACAGAATAGATAAAATAAATAAAAACTCACCAGAATGTCCGATGCGATGAAACTACACAATATATTACGAGAAGAAATGCACGTTACTGGCTTTATGCTAAGCAGAATATGTATGCACACTCTAGGACAGTCGACTAGTGAATGAGAAGCTATAGCTGAACAACCTCATGCATTATTGAAGAAGTTGCCAGATATCTCAATTATAAACTTAATACCTTTCAAACATTATAATATACATGTAAAAAACTACATCTTAGCACTTCCATTAATCTTTATAGAGTAACGATCATGAGTCAATAGTTAAGAATAGTCTTCGTAGCATGGGCATTATTGCATCACGTTAGGGAAGTAGAGTTCAGTTAAGTAGACTAAACAATCCCCTCATATACTTAGTCTGCTTTAACCCCTTCCCTCCTGACCACAGTAGCCATTGTATTGGCAGGTAATTATATGCTATTTAAATATACTAAGCATGGAAATTAACGGAACATGTTTAGCATATAACTATACCGCGATTGTGGTAATGTATTTTTCAAAAATTATTATACACAATGTGTTATTGTGACCCTAATAAGACGTTTTCTAAAAATTAATTTCAGGAGGGAAAGGGTTGATTATTTTCTTGCATACTAACCAATCCTAGTTATATGTTACAAACTAGAACGAATTGTCGTACATGATGCAATAATACCCATCCAACCAAAGTATATCTTAATTATTGTCTAACACTGAATGAAAAATGTACACTCTTTGCTCTGATCTCCAATTTGAATTAAAAAAACCGTTTAGCTAGGTTGAAAATAATTAGCAAGTCGGAAAGCAAACGGGATGTGTAGAGTTTTTATTCAAATAAATTTTATAAGCGTATAGAATTAAATATGTACTATCAAATTTCATGGGGTTTACATAGGAAACATAAGCTTCCTTGATTTAAACAGTAGAAAGAATGGCTTGGAGTGTACCTTTTGATTTTCTGGAACACTATTTTACAAGATAATAATGATAATTCTAGGGATAATTAAAGGTTATTCAAATTGGAATACTATCGAAAATAGTAAATCCAAGGATGATCCAACTTGTTCCGTTTGGAATATTCCCTGAATATCCTTGATATATCTTAGTGAATAATACAAGCGATTAATATTGCAGTGATATTCCCTCGTATATAAATTTGAATAGTATCCAATGATATAAGAGGAATATCCTTTTATATATAAAAGTAATGTCCATGGGAATACCCATAGTAAATAAATAATAATTATTTATTTACTATGGGTATATCCTTCTTGTCCGTTTTTCCTTTATACTGACCAAATACATGTTTGTATTTTTCCTCAGCATAGTTTACTATACAGAGGAACTATACAAAATACAAACTATTTATTTATTAATGAGATTTATTCTCTGATCATAAATATTATCGCAAAGAAAAGTAGTTGAGAATAGACTGGTATTGTTTATTGTATGCTGAACATTCGAAACTAGTAAATAAAAAATATATAAAGATAATAAAGTTTCACCAGGAATTTGAATAAATAATATGGATTAACAGTAAATAAATATTCTCAAAATGGAATACGTGAATTGAAGGCACACATGTTAGCTTCTTCAAAGATGGTATAAGGCTCAGAAACCTGTCATTTTTAAATTTATGAGTGGGGCATTTTTGTTTGTATACATTTTCTGCAATTGTTGATATTTTTTGATGATATTTTCTTTTTTGAGAATTTTTTTCAACTTTTCAAAGTTTAATAACTTGGTGAGTTTTTGGTCAATGTTTTGGTTTGTGGTTGAAAACATTGGTAATGCAGGCCGAGACAATCGTGAGATCACTAATATTCGAATTGCTTTATAAACTTTTGGATAAAATAAAATATAATAAAAATAAAATCTCAGCGCTATTCCTTCATTTTGCACTTAGGTTCTCTAAAATCAGTCAAAAAATGACAAAGTTATCGAAATTTTAAATTGTTGTTCAATATATACTATATTGAGTAGTATATAATCAACATAGTATATATTAGAATATATCTCATATCCTTCGTAAAATTGCGTAAGATAATGTTTTGAGCGGCAACATATATTTGAAATCTGGTTATTGAAAATTAATGGCAATCAATTGTTATTTGTGAAACTCAAAAAATACTTAAGTAAAATTTTCTGAAATATGGTGGGACAAATTGGTCATTTTCCACGAACCATTTGATTAGATTTTGGGAGCGAGAAGGTCAAAGGTCAAGGTCATATATATCTCAAACCTATTCAACCAAAATGCCCGAAAAATTATTGAGAAAATTGGTCATTATCAAGGAACCAAAATTTCATCAGATTTTGAAAGCATTGGAGTCGAAGGTCAAGGTCATGAAAAGGTCAAAATCGATTGAAGTGGCTACGAAGGTATGCAATAAATTAATTAAAGGCAGACCAATTTTGAGGGGAGTGTTTATTCTACTTGATATAAATAGGAGTTGCCGAACATGATGCAAAAATACAAATGCATTGAAAATTATTTCTTAATTATTATCCCATGACTCGTTACTTACCTGTTTACAAAGATAATGCACATAATATGATGCAGTTTTAGCATGTTATCTTACTATGCCAAAAGTGGAATTAAAAATTTGTAAATAAAAGGTATTAAGTTTATAATAGAGGTATCTGGCAACTCTTCTACAATATAGAAGGAGGTTGTTCAGCTTGGCTTCTCATTGACTAGTCGACTGTCTTGGAGTGAGCATATATAGACTCTGCTGAGTATAGCCAATAATTCTCGTGCATCTCGTACTATATTGTGTAATCTACTCGCATCAGATAATCACGTGAGTTTATATTTATTTCATCTAATTTATAGATTTATTTACTGTTTATTGAAATTATTTATTTCATGTATAGCTTAAATGAATTTCATGTTCAGACGTTCCGACAAATGCCAATTTTCTCTGAAATACTTTAAACTTTTTCGTGAAATGGTGAACGAATTGTTTTAAAAATTAAAACTGTCATGTTTTTCATCATTGTGGATAAATTTGTTTACAACTGCTATCACAATGAATACTAATTATTTATGAAATGAATTAGATAATGATCATAATGACCGAATTCATTATTTATACTAATTCAATTCTTTGGTTGGGATGCTTGCAAATTAAGTTAAACAAATTTGATCACTGATTACCATTTTAAGTACCTAGATACCTATAGATACGTACAAATTGTTTGGTATTTGTTTCTACTTTAACTATGTAGACACCTAGTGAGCTTGTTCACTGAAAGTTTTTTGGTTGTTGCTAAATGGTTTGATTTGATATTAAAATTGGTTGGTAGAAGGTTAAAAATAGAGTTTTAACCAACACTAAAGAAATATGTTCACGAGAATAAATGTTTACAAAGGATAAGAATGTGTATGTTCGGTGGTAGATTCAAAGTTTAGAGTGTGAGAGTGAGTGTAGAGTGTGAGAGTGAGTGTAGAGTGTGAGAGTGAGAGTGAGTGTAGAGTGTGAGAGTGAGTGTAGAGTGTGAGAGTGGTAGTGTAGTAGCCTGTAAGAAAACAGTAAAAATTTGGAAATTAAAATTTAGTTTTACAGAAAAGTAGGACAACAAAATAAAGCAAAGCATCATTACATTATAAAAATTATTACAATATGATAGTAGGCATAATATATTTCAATAAAAAGTATTGCAATATTGAATTTCAATCTCTACTATTAATTTTACAGAGTCTGATTTTTACTTATCTAACAAACGTCTATGTAAGATATTATTCACTGAAACTTGCCAAATAAATGGCTAACTTGAGATCTTAGACAATCTAGTGAAGGGATAGAAATGAGATCTGAAGCCTAGAAACGGTCTCTTATATAGTGACCAAACAACTTAGCTTCTACTTATTTTGAAAATAACTTGATAGATGTTTGTGACATATTAATTTAAGCAACTAACATTAATGGATATTAAACTGTATTACCATCCTTACACTCTGACTGCATTTAGAATGTTAGCGATTAAGAAACATAAATATAAACATCTTTGATGAGACTCTATTGATTTGATTGCCTAGTTAATGTTTATACTTCTAACACCAACTAAGATAGCAAATAATTAGATTATAAAAACATGGGAACTTAATCTAACAGTGAGAATATAATTACAGTATAGATTGAGAATTCAATTAATTAATATAACATTCATATCAATTATTAATTTTATTTTATTGTGAGAATAATTAATTAAGCTAGTGAATGAGATATATTTATTACATTTCGAGAATATTTATTAAAGCTAGTGATTACAAATCACTGCACTTGCATTATTCAAATAAATGTTGAAAGGGAACACCCACAGTAACCGGAGAGTGGATGTTGACATTATTTGAAATGTAAACATTAATGTAGACCTGAACATTAGAAAAAAACGATCTATGTAAACTTACACTTTCCGAATAATGTGAGTGCCCGCTGCGATAGTTTCCTAGATACACTACCTTTATAAGTACTATCATACAATACGAAGGTTTGGTAGCCAATTAATTTTTTTCTGAATCTATGATTTTTTTAATAACGGTTCATTATTTGGTATTTCCTATCCACAACAACATACAAAATATTTGCCAATGAATTATAATCCACAATCACGAACAAAGACTTTTCTGTTTACTATTTACAGTCAAAACGTTTAGACGAAAACACAGGCAGAAATGAGAATGTTCTTGTTCTTGCGAATAAGACCCGTTCTGATTTGTCCGAACGTATGGACGGGACGTAGAACTTTATCATTTTTTATATTTATCACGAGCGTAAAACACACACACACACTAATTATAAAAATTTACGTACTTCTATTATTTTGTTCCCTTACTATCCTAAAATAGGTTACTAATATATTTCCTCTCATTTTAACGTTTGTTCGTATCAATTCCTTAATTATTCGAAAAGCCAGTTATTAAATAAATAATCATTTATTAACATGTATGTGTTTGTATCTTATATTTTGAATATGAATAAATAAAGGTGTTACAAATACATAATAGACATCAGACAATAGACAGTAAATTTATTTTTCTCAATTTATTTATGAGGATTTTCAAGCCACAAATTAACATGGTAATTATATAGATATTATTTTAAAGCAAATACTAATTATCTGACGTTTGGAGTTTTAAAGGAAGGTTGCTTCTGATTCTCATATGAAATATTTTAACATTCTTTAACCAGTCTGAAGAATTTACGGGATATTTTTAACATTAGCTAATTTTCTTCTACATTTACTCGTAATTTGCTGAAAACAGAAGGCATAATCGATGAAATTCTTGGAGAATAGTTCAGAACACTTTACTGGTTTCTGTAGTTTGGATAATAATGATAGAGTTTTTTTTAGTTAACATAAGTTTTATTGATAATTAAATAGATGGCGCTTTATTTCATTAATGTTTACTAAATATCTTGTTCATTTTCTTAATATGCAACACTTAATTGAATCTTAAAAACATTTACACTATACTACGTACCTAATAAATGATACATTTTAATTATAGTACCAATATAACACACAGATATACAATTATACATAGTATATATACATATACATAGAACGTTCTTTGCACTGTGTTTGTGCAAAAATTACAGAACGGAGACATTTAATCTTTAATTATCTCTAGATGGCTCTTTTATATATATATTTTTTCTAATCAATAATTAGATGTACAAAACATCCTGCTAAATTGATAATTTATTTATTTCATTGAAAAGCATATCACAAAAGTTTGAATAAACCTCCACCAAAATGTAAGCCAATAATTATTAGGGTTTAATTAGAGAAAAAAGTAATTGAATGAAATAAGTAATTTAGTGAAATTAGTAATTTAGTGAAATAAGTAATTTAGTGAAATAAGTAATTTAGTGAAATAAGTATTTTAGTGGAATTAGTAATTTAGTGAAATAAGTAATTTAGTGGAATAAGTAATTTAGTGAAATAAGTAATTTAGTGAAATAAGTAATTTAGAGAAATAAGTAATTTAGTGGAATAAGTAATTTAGTGAAATAAGTAATTTAGTGAAATGAGTAATTTGGTGAAATGAATAATTTGGTGAAATAAGTAATTTAGTGAAATTAGTAATTTAGTGAATAAGAAATTTAGTGAAAATATAAGTAATATTCACCAAAGGGTATTCGTCAGCTATAAAAACAATTAGTGCTACATTGATAGAATTGGTTAGAATGAAGATTAGACTACGAAACCATTATTGTAAGAAAAATGATTATTTAACAACTGTTTTAATTGCAGATAAACTTTATCGACTTGAATGTTTATTCGGGAACTAATATAGTTACCCATAATCTCTACAAGGATTAGTTGAGAGGCAAGTTGCCAATATTGAAGTTCATTGTTAAATATGTTTAGAGTTTACCTGTCACCATTACTAGTAACACACATTTGACACTACTAGTACTACTAGGCAGTCAAAATGACTGCTTTATACCTTCGCAGATTGCGGAAGGTAATGTAGTAGACTGCATTTATTTATTTTCTTTCTATTCGCATGACAGAAAAAGTATTCAACCAATTGCCTGAAATTTGGTGTGACGATTGGTCATTATCCAGTTACCAGTTTATTAGATTTTGGGACCGAACAGGTCAAAGATTAAGGTCAGAGTGATTTATAACTCAAGGATTGTTGGATGGTCATGCTTATTTATAAGCGGCGGTGAAAGTTTTCGTTCCACCGAGTGCCCGTCCTAGTTCTATTATGTTATTATATGCGTTATATATAATATTTCTATCATTTATTGTTAATAAATAAATAATGGTCACTATGACTTTTTTCTGTGTCATTGTAGTTTAAAAATAATTCCTTATTAAATAGGTAACTAGAACTGCCACGCGACGGTGAACTACTAGATCTACCAAGCAGTCAAAATGAAAACATTTTTCACCAGTGATGCACCGTTTTGCACCCGTATCGAGCAATGAGCAAGCACTGGCAAACGCTGTTGGTCGATGCCACGTTGTTTGGGACACGTCATAACATTGTACAGCATGTTGCTTCTAGATTTTCACTCAAAATCGTGCAAGGTGTGAGTCCAGTATATCTCACCATTGTCATGTGTCTCACTATAAATTTAACTAATTTCAAGCATCCACAATGATATTTTATAAGATACAAATATTTGAGAAATATTAAATTGACTGCTTGCATGGTGGTTCTAGTTGTAAATTAGTAAACCTAATCAGACAAATGTTTAATTCTGATGTATTATTCCACTCTAATTTATGCATTCAAATATCAATTCATCGCTAATAAAATCATGAATTAATTACTGGTTTATTAAACCAATTTGTCTAAAGAACTGTGAACTTTCTAGTTAGCTATATAATGCCTAACTAGATGTAACCCCTACCCGGCAGAAACGAGTATACACATTTTCACAAAATGTTCTTTTTTCAGTCGTCGACGAGTATAAACTTGTCTAAAACTTTACCTTCAAAAACCAGCTACATACGTATATACTCGTCGATTTTTAGCCTTTACTGCGAGATATTTGCAAAAAATTATAATAAAAATTAAATATGTTTTGATATCTCTTTATATTTGGTATTAAAATAATGAGAAAAATTAGAAAAATAGGGTAAAAAATATGGTTTATAGGAAGACAAGTTGACACGAAAAAGTATTTCACAAAATAAAAATTTAAGCAGAAAGATGGGAGGAATAAATAATAACAAACTGTTTCCATAACAAGCGTCAAAAATACTAAATGAAACAAATATAAAATAGTCTGAAAAATAAAAGTTTTCAACAAAAAAAATGTTGGGGAAGGGATTAAACCACAGCATAGAACTGTATAGACTATAGGGTTTCAATTATATCACTATCCATTTTTTTTAAATTAAGATATTTCGACCAAATGTCCGTTCGGCCAAGTGTCCGTCAACCGAATCTACTCTAGAAGAAAATATGATAAATAAATTGATCGAAAGTATCTTTTTACAGGAAAAAATCAAAATGGCATCATTTGAAGATGGTAAACCCATCCCTTTAATCATACAAGAGAAGAGAAATGGTCCTTTTGTGCTGCAAGAAGAGGCACTCAGTTCTCTCTTACTGTGTCCTGAAGTTAAAGACAAGCCCGTGTGTGTTGTGGCAATTGCTGGGGCATTCAGAAAAGGAAAGAGTTTCCTCATGAACTTTTTTCGGAGGTACTGCCTAAACATAGTAAGTGCACATTGAATGTTAGTGATGTCTGATGAATGTACTGTCATTACATTTACTATATCTGTCTACATCACAATAAAAAATATTATCATTCTCCTATTCAGGATTCAGACGATTGGCTCGATGAAGGTGCAAAACCTTTAAATGGGTTTACTTGGAAACAAGGAATGACAAGAGAAACTACAGGCATTATGGCATGGAGCAAGCCTCTCATTTCTAAAAATGGAAAAGGAGAAGAAGTAAGAATTTACCCAAGTAGTCTCATATTCAGTTAAAATCTTAAGTTTAATATTCATAGCATTATAAAGAGATGTATTGTTATTTTATTTAAATTAATTTATTTTTAAATTTTTCATTATAGGTGGGAATTATTTTTGTTGACTCACAAGGCACTTTTGATCCACAAGCATCAAACAAGGTGAAGAAAAATACATATTCTTTTTATATTTTTCATATTGTTACTTGTGTTTTCTTTAAACAAAAGTTTAATATTTCCAGGAATCGACAGTAGTTTTTGCTCTAACTGCGATGTTTTCGTCCCTTCTCGTCTACAACCTCACCAGCAACATTCAGGAGAATCACCTTTCTGATCTCCAAACCTTCATGGTATACGGGAAGAGTGTTGCCGAAGCATGTGGTTCTTCCCAAGCCTTCCAATCTGTCTTACTATTAGTGAGAGACTGGGAGTTTCCTAATGACTTGGAGTATGGCTATGGAGGTGGACAGACTCTATTGAATAGAGTATTGAAGGTTTGATGAATTAAATATAAGAAATATTCTTTTCATTTTCATCCAACGATCGCTTTGTAAATTTATTGTTACATAAAATTGTCAGTATTTCTCTGTAAATATTTAATATATCCATCCTCATAACTGATAATCAACAACCACAGCTTACACAATTGATATTATAAACCTACTGTAATATATCCTATATTTCAAGTAATGCTGATGGGAATAAAAACCAGTTGATGACAAAAAGTTGTCCAAAAACTTAAATTTGATGATGAATATAATTAAAAAATTATATTCATCATCAATAGTCACTATTAATAAGAACAAAATAATTATAGTGTAACAGTGATTAACTGATTACTAATGCTCTATTGCAATCGCATTCTATGTATATTTAAATATATCAATGTTAATTAAGTTTCAGCTATAATATTTTTCCTATTAGCAGTACTCTCATTCATGAATAAGTTTGCTTTACATAAAAAATTCCAAGATAGGAACTAGAACTAGATTCATAAAACAATATCTCTCTTTATTAATCTTCTTCTGAATCTACAGGTTGATCCTGAACAAGCAATGACGCAACAGGAGACAAGAAAAGATATCAAGAAATGTTTCTCGGATATCAATTGTTTCCTCATGCCACATCCTGGTTCTAGAGTGAACAAAGATGCAAACTTTACAGGAAGGCTTGACGGTGAGTTTTGAACGGCAACTTAAAAATCTAATGTTATTATTTGAATAATTCATACTTAACGCTAGAAGCCTAGAAAGGCTAGAACTTAACGATAGAAACGCCAGCGTCTAGGTTACTGAACAAACTTCTAAGGGCTAGGTTACTAGAGTAAATTTAATATGGGTTTTTGATATCTATCTGAAATATGAATATTTGATGGAAAATATGTTCTTGTCCCAATAAAGTAATTTAACCCATAATATCTAATTACTCCATTATTATTATTTCGTCACAGGTAGAAGGTATAATATTTTCAATCCTATTTCCATTACCTAACCTTCCTAATTGAAAAGAAACAGGTACCTAATTCATAAAGAGACAAAATTATTAGAATAGCATCTGAATAACAAAGAACATTAATGGTATTCGATGCAAATACTATAAAAACAGTAATTCATATTTATGGTCAGAGAGAATAATATTGATCTAAATAATTCAGTGAATTAGAAGTGCGTTTTAAATAACAAAATGATTTTTCCGAAACATGCAGAGAAACAATTTATTTTTCTTGAAATTTTAAAGTACTTATCTGATACATATTACAAAAAACTATGGGTGTCCGTTATGTTTCACCCCGTTAAGTTTCATGCCGGTAAATTCCACCCCAATTATATTCCACCCACGAAAATTCTAACCCGGTATATTCTACCCACGTAAATTCTACCCCGGTATATTCTACCCACGTATATTCTACCCCGGTATATTCTACCCACGTATATTCTATCCCGGTAAGTTTCACCCACAGTATAAAGTTTAGGGGGAAGCCTAATAATTTGTGTGTTGAATAGTTATTTTATTTTGAGCCAATTAGCGACCGATTCTGTCACGTGATTAGGAGGAGTGGAAGAGATTAGTTCCTCTGATTAGTTCTATAATTTTAAAGGCAATTAAGATCTAATCATAATCTTCGCATGATTTAAATTATTATAATATCGGTTAATGTGTTTTTGCAACATCTTTTCAGCATATCGTCTTTTTTAAAGAGATAATTTCTTGCACGCTACTGCCTAGTTTTGTATCTTTGTAATGTAATTTAAATTTAATTAAATATATCCCAGTAGTTAAAAATTCTAATTTTTTGTATCAACTCATACCAATTTTTATAGAGAACTGTATTAGATTTTCCCGCCAGTTACGTCACGCTCCACACTCACAGTCTCATCTGGAACGCTATTGGTCGGTTCAATTTGGTATTTTTCGCGTATGAGATTGGGATACTCCCCTAAATCTTCATCTGTAGTTTCACCTCACTTTACGGGTTAGGTTTTGTTAGCCGTTGAGATTTACCATTTATTAGTTATTTATGAAATACTTAAAAATAACTTGCTTTTTCTTTGTATAAAATTAAACTTTGGCCAATCACAAGCCGTTTAGTTTTCACGAAACATGTGACAGAACAGCAGAAAATAAGGTTGTAAATGTATACACGCTCCTTTTCATTTGATGTAGTTATCTTTTCATTCACAGCAGAAGATAATCACTATCGGTGAAACAATAGCGATTTATTTTTTTCTTTAATATTTCTTGTAATTTTTACTTTAGTTATAATGGCTCCAAACTGTGACTGTTGCTAATTGGAATGCGTGTGTATTGTCTTTTTTTCAATTTTTAAATTCTACTTGCAGTTTTAGAGGATAGCGCTAGGGTTTAGTCTCGTATAGGTTTCAATTAGTATCACATCTTCTTTTTCCTCTTCCATTCGTGAGTGCAGTCACCAGTGCCTTTGTCCCTTTTCGTCACATTGTGACTGCATTAACTGATTAGCTAGTTATTATGTATCAATGAGAATTGCCAAAGTGGTGGAATATACCTAGAACCAAATTCATGATATCGTGATAATAGTTTATTGCTTTACCTGATTATTTATTTAAACCTATCTCCTAATTAGAATATATTTTTGGAAGAGAATCAGTTTCGAAAATTGATTTGAACTTTTGCCACATTCTCTTTATCATTTTAAATTATTAGGCAGGGTATAAAATAATTTGAAATTCAAATTAAATTAACAAACTAGAGAAACATAAGAAATAAGCTGGTTGCATATTATACATATTGACATGTAGATTTTGTGCTGGTTGTTTACCGTGAAGGTTTGCAGTGTTAGGAATTAGGTGTCACAAAGACTCTGGATTAAGGAAAAAATAGTGTGTGCTATTTTTGGGTTACGTTAATTTTTTCAGTTAAAAATAAAGTAACTAAAATGTTTTTGTCATTTTTAGAGATGAAACCGGAGTTCCAAGAACACCTTCGCGAACTGGTTCCCAGTCTCTTGCATCCAGACAATCTTGTTAAAAAACAGTTCAAAGGGGAGGTGATGAGTGGACAGCAACTCTTTGATTTATTCAAGAACTTCGTAACCATGATCAAAAAATTGAATTTGCCAGAACCATTTGCATTCGCTGAGGTAAGTTAGACAAATAAGTTGAAACTGATTTCTTAGCAATAACTCGGTAAACTCATGAGAATTAAAGATCTATTCTAATTGAGTGAATCTAAGTCATCAGAAGAAATCATTATTCCAATAGCATCTTCAATTTGTTGAATGAAGTTTTATATCCATTTTTTCCCTATCTAGGCTGCTGCTCGAGCATCCAGTGAAACTGCAAGTGGTGCAGCTTTGGAAAAGTATAAAATGAGCATGCAGAATTTTGTTGGCGACTTAAAAATCTCTGTGTCACCTGATAAACTGGAGAATTGGCATCTCAAGTCTGTGAAAGAAGCCATGGAAATTTATGTCCAGAAGAATAAAATTGGCGAGATGAAGAAAGAAATCTTTAAGGATTACCAGGATTCTCTTGAAAAAGTAAGTTCATAAATATAACTTTATTTCTTGAATCATTAAGCTCGGCAAGATAGACAAGAAAATTTTTAGTTTCTCAAGCTCTCAGAAGCCTTCGAGGTTTCCGATTTAAAGGAAAATTTAATAAACAACTAAGTACGTGAATCATGATTCTAAGTACGTGAATAATGATAGGTACCTACATAAATTACTTCTTTACCTTAACCAGGCGGCTAACATTTTGTTTAAGTATAATCGAGTTATTTAGTGTACGTGACAACATCACAGCAACACTCTAAAATCAAAATTAAGGCAATCGAAGAGTGTTAAATTATAAAAAGAAATTAATTTTTTGCCAATATAAGAAAAGAGTACTGGTGAATTCAGTTATTGAAACTGCTTACCCTAATTTTTGAGTTGCCTTGATGACGTCACGATAACAAATCTACGTAGATGTGGACTGGACGGTAGACTGTAAAATGTAGTGACGTTATTATAGTTACAGTACTGTAACTTCCTTGACTTTAAGATTTAAATTTATTTTAATATTAAAGAAGTAATAAATTACATCCCTTCAATTATTTGTTTACCACTGCAGTTAACAACCAGCGGAAATTTACCAGGTGGAACTTAGCATGGCATTTTTTCCTCGGTGATATTTTCCTCGTGGATTTGTCAAATTCTAGATTTAAATTGATAAATTAAAAGTTTAAAATAGGAGATGCAATATAATTTTTTTTTTTAATTTAACATATTGTACTTTAACAATATTTATTTAACCAATATTCAACGGCTTCGAAATTGAAAATAGAATTAATTTCAGTTTAGTCAAAATAATCAAAGAAAAATACGTCTATATATTCTGACAGCATTTTAGAAATCATTTTCCCAGACAATGGATCCATATTTTAAATCCAAGTACCTAATTAAGTATTTTTTACTAACTGGTTTCAAATATCATAACATTTTTTCGATCTAGAGAACTGTTAATTTTAAAACATCTTGTATTTGGATAGGTATGTACTACTAAGAATTCGTACTTTTTCTTCTAATGAATAATAGAAAGAGTGAAAGTTGAATGTGAATATTTATTATATATTTAATTGTGAACAGAACACTTGATCGGTTTCTCTTCTGTTAAGAGTGATATGTTATTTAACCTTACACAGGTTATATATCACATATAACCTGTTATACCTTATATAACATATTTAAAGCAATTTCTATTTTTTTTCAACTTAGGATGGCGAGTACCTTTAAAGACTTAAAGTTATATAGAAAAATAATCTTTTTGTAATTTTTATTTGAAAGACAACATTATTTCATTAAAAACAAGAAGAATAAAATCTTTACAGAATAGGAAATTCCGTCAGGAACTTACGACTGAAATCGTAAGGAGGGGTTGAGAAAACCCGGACGGGGGGAACTTTTTTAAACTTTTAAATTGTTTGAGATTTTGTAACCAACACTGAAATTCCCAATTTAAATTTAGAAATTTAAAATCCAACGGGAATAATCCGCCTTGCAAAATTGCATACTGGCAAGTTTCTGCCAGGCATAATGCTTGCCACCAATTTTTCTTATATTTCGTAACTTAATGACACCACAAGGTTACATAATTTGTGACGGAAAAACTCATTGAATATATAGTTTTCTCTTATTGAATATATAGTTTTCTCCATGCCTATAATAACTAGACATAATTGAAATTCTAATTTTTCAGTCGATGAGCGATCTCCTCGAAGGCTACCGTAGAACCAACAATCAATTGGTGGAATTTGAGACTGAAATTAAGAAGCAAGAGGAAAGGAAGAAAGCTATGGAGCTGGAAGCAGAGGAAAAATTGAGATTGGAGAAAGAGAGAATGATAAAGTTGGAGCAAGAGAGAGAGATAGCAAGAAACCTGGAAGTAGAGAAGAAATTGGAAGAAGAAAGACAGAACAAATTGAAAATGGAGGGAGAAATGAAGAAATTAGAAATAGAGAAAAAAATGGAATTGGACCGAGAAAAACATGAAAAAGAGATGGCAGAGAAAAAATTAGAAGAAGAGAGAAAGAGGAAAGAAAAAGTGGAAGCAGAAATGAAGGAAATGGAGAGACTAAACAGAATCGAATTGGAGAGAGAGAAAGATGAAAAACTGATGGTAGAGAAGAAATTGGAAGAAGAGAGAAGACAGAAAGAAAAAGTGGAGACAGAAAAGAAAATAGAGAAAATGGAGGCAGATATGGCATTGGAACTGGAAAGACAGAAGAACGCGGAAATTGAGAGAGAATTGAAGATGCAAAGAACAATGCAATTGGAGAGAGAGAAAATAGCGGCAGAGAAGAAATTGGAAGAGGAGAAACATAGAAGGGAAATGGAAGAAAGGAGGAGAGAGGAAGATGAGAGAAGAAGAGAAAATGATCCTGGTGTCTTAATGTCAACTATTGAAGCAGTTGATAAAGTTGTTGGTGGTTTTGTTAAATTCTTCAAAAAATAGAAATAGTTTATAAATATAACAGACGTTGCAAGTTTTAGTGAAATTTCACCATGTATATAATATTTTTTTATACCACATGCATATAGCATATACCAACTCACTCATACCAAGCCAGAGAAACCCATTTCAATGTACCCAATTTTAGAACTGAAGTAGAAAAGAATGTGATTGTTTATAAGGCTATTCAATAATGAATTCATCTTGTAAACATTATTTTTGAAAATTTAATTAACCCCATGTCTGATTTTGAATTTAAATAGACTTTTAAAGGATATTGTAGTAGTATGAATATTGAATTATTTCAGACTATACCGTGCACTGCATCATCTTTTTTTATTTTTTAATGTAGTTTTTTTGTTTCATCACTTTCATGTTTCAATTAAGGATACTGTAAATATTTTAAATTTTACAAAATTATGACCATAGCTGCTCTAAGTTAGGATGTCCCGTTAAAACATTCCTAGGGGATTGCGACGGGATCTTCAAAATTTCAACAAGTTTCCGCATTTCCATATTTTGCTTATATTCCACTATTACTTAATATCTTTCCTTTGCATATATTATCAATGTGATACAAGCAAGCATTATATGGTGAGTTAGGTTTGAATATACGCAATAAAACCAATTGGGCTACTACGGTAAAATATGCAACCAAATTATTCAAATCCTTGTCCTTGCTTGTTTGGTTTAAGTTACTATAACTATGTAGTGGATTTACTCTAGTTTTCTCTTTTCCTTGGAATATCTCATTCAAACCGTAAGAGAATCCACCTAATTTTAGGATCCACCTAAGGAATAGATCCACCTCTATTTCTGAAAAATTTCCTGGAGATCGTAACAATTGATTTATGATATTCCAGTAATATCTTTTTTTCTTAGTAGCGGATAATGAGGGACTATACAAATACCAAAGGAGTGAATTAATGTTACCTGGGTATTCAATTCGTTATTGCAGTAACCTGTAATTGTTTCTTTTTGGTAGTTGACTGCATTCACTGAATAGCTTTCTTGCGTCAATGAGCTTTGTTACAGACTGCTGGTAGGTGTAATTATGTTGCTTCTTACTTTAATGCTTTAAGTTCACTGTCCTTTCTATTTCTTAGAATCTCATGTAGTTAGTATCCTTCATATATTTTTAGTGTTCTCATAATTAATAATAACAAGTTTATGATTATAAACTATAAAGAATAAACATTTAAAATTTAAATTCTTTTTGCATCATCTCTTTTTCTTTCAGATTATTCTAGAATGTTGTACATGTCATTGTATTATCATTAATTATTCTCTTATTATATTAATATTTATATATCATTATTTGTCCTATTAAATATTGTATATATAACTAAAAAAATCTTAAAGATTGTTTTCTTTTTCAAACTATGACATTGGTTAACCAAGATACAGAATATTAGTTAGAATCGATATCATATGACGTGATGGTGCCAAATTGAAAGTGTGTGTTAACCCTTACGAGTTTGACTTTCAGAATGAACAGGAAGATTTGACTATGTGAAAAAATATGTCTTATTTATAATCCTACGGTACCAAACTTCTTACAGGTTGTTAGTACCAAATTTCAAATAAAAATATATAACATATAAGGAGAAATAAATTCCTAGGTATATAAGACATTGGCAACTGATAGAGAGAGAACAGAGCTGTGATTGGGTGGAGTGGAGTGTGATCAAATCACAGATCCATGGAAGCGTGGGCAGATTTGTGTTCATTGGCTAACTAAACTGTATTTCTACGTTGCCACACGTCACCGCAATACAATTAATTTACGCGATTTACGCTGATACGTAAATATTTCTAACTTTGAAATAGCTACAAAAACTTATTTGATATTTATGTAGGAACAAAGTCAAGAAACACCGGTTAATTTAAATGAATGACATGAAAGATATAAAATAATTTAAATAGGATGTACATAGAAAATGCACGTCAAACTAATTAGGGTTAAGCAGAAGCAATTCATCATTCACCAGTCTACATTAATAAATTTTTTATGTAAGGGCCTTTTCAATGACGAAAACCTTCTTCAAACAATTTTAGAACTCACAGTCAAGTCCATATCCACAATTCCCAAACAATTTTCAACAACACCAATCTTAACCTCTCCCATATTAGAACAGAAATAGAACGTAATTTCCCCTTTCTATATCCTTTGAATTCTGGCGAAGTTTTGCCCCCTTTTCATTCGCATCCATGCCTGAATTTAAATTCACGAAACATTTTAAAAAATATTGCATTGATAATTATGTTGCTGACTTGTGTCATCTTAAATCAGCATCGTGGGAATATATATTTACTGTATCAATTTTTAATGTAGAGCTTTATAATGAAATTTTCAATTTGCATAATTTATAGGTTCTATAATATTTCAATTCTTCTAAGAACCAACACGGTACATTATTTTAGTAACTGGTTAGAATCTTTTTAATTGGATTATTTTGTAAAAGTGTGAAATATAAATAACAATAAAAATAATCACCAAAATTATTAAATTATAATTCAATAAATAAATAGCTTACAAAAATATAATACAATAATATTGGTGACGCTACCATATCACCAAAAACGAAATGACCTTTGGTTTATAAACAGACATTAAACTACCTACTTATCAATAATTAAAGAAATTATATAATTATTGAAGCCATATCTGGAATTGTGTAAATAATGGCTGAAAAATATCACAATTTTTTTTTATTTACACGAATTTAAATCTTCCTAGTGAGGAAGAAGAGGAAAATACCTAATGAGACAGAAGAGGGAAATAACTAGTGAGGAAGAAGGAGGAAATACCTAGTGAGGCAGAAGAGGAAAATACCTAATGAGACAGAAGAGGGAAATAACTAGTGAGGAAGAAGGGGGAAATACCTAGTAAGGCAGAAGAGGAAAATAACTAGTTATGAAGAAGAGGGAAATACCTAGTGAGGCAGAAGAGGAAAATAACTAGTTAGGAAGAAGAGGGAAATACCTAGTGAGGAAGAAGAGGGAAATAACTAGTGAGGAAGAAGAGGGAAATACCTAGTGAGGAAGAAGAGGGAAATAACTAGTGAGGAAGAAGAGGGAAATACCTAGTGAGGAAAAAGAGGGAAATGCTTAGTGAAGAAGAAAAGGGAAATAACTAAAAACAAGCAGAAATATTTGGCCTTACTACTCAAATATATTGTTTGTAATCATAATGTGTTTGATGTGATTATACTGGTATCTAATGTATGGGAGCAGTTTTAAAATATATGTTGTGCAACCTAGTGGGAAGAAAAAGGAAATACTAGTCTATTCCTGTTCGTATTAATGGAGCGATATATTGTCCAAATCTGGAAATATTGTCCTCAAGTTTTAAATATTTATTGATGACTCTTTTACCAATTTGAATTTCCAAGTATCACCATCAATTCTCCATTGGGTACAAGTCTGCACACTGACTTGGCCATTGCAAGACATCAGTTTTATTTTCATTAAACCAGTTTCTTGTAGCCCAAGTCAGTCAACAGAATTAAACACAATCGAGAAATTTAAATGCGATGGTTGAAAAATCAAATTGAGAAAAGATCGAGCACTAACAAATATAATAAAAATATTCATGTCCAGAAGAATGGGACAAAATACCACTTTATGAGAGCAAATCATTAATCGAGTCGTACAGGAATAGACTGCTAGATGTTGAACTCAATAATACCAATAAATATATAGTATTTAATCAAGATGTGTTTTTTGTTATATTTTATTACCGTTACAGTATACACGATCTTTTAATTTGTCCATAACAGAGGACTGTTCTTATCTGAAGATGGTAAGATTACAATAGTTACTCATGAAAATATCCTCTTTTCATTAAACATAGATTGGCATCTCGTTATAAGGTTTTGAATAAACTACATACATATTACATTATTTGGGTTAATTAAGCAATCTATAATTTACACTTTTGTAACATAACTACATGCAAGTAAGAACTATTTAATTGCTTTAAATTTCAGGACGTAGGTCTAAATCAGTCACCCGTAAAAGGTTTTTATAGAAAGCGCTGCACAGAAAATGTATAAACAGTTCATAGCTGAAACAGTTAGTGGTAGTGGATCAAAATAATCCATAAATTATTTAAAGAAAAAATAAATTTGATAACACGTACGTGTTTTTATTTTAATGGTTCTAGGACTTTTGCCCGGCGGAATATTGCCCGGCGGAATTTTGCCAGTGTGGAATTTTGCCAGACGGATTTTTGACCGACGGAATTTTCCCCGTGAATTATATATTTCTAGGTTTAAATAGGTAAATTGTAAGTTAAAAGTTTAAAATGTGAGATTCAATTTACATAAATATATATCGTACTAATTTAACTTTATCATATTGTACTATAACAAGTCTTATTTAACTAATATTAAATAACCATGGAAATTAAAATAAAATGAATCTAACATTCTTGTAATTCACTTATCACCGTAATTGAAAAAAGTAAGGTTAACCTAACTAAAAATAAATCAATTTCTTAGCTAATTTAAGAAACAAACTATATAATCGTTGCAATTTAACAGTTATTATGAATGGTATTATACGACTTGAAAAAGTGAGATCAGTTGGTTTCTGAAGTTTGCTCTATCACAGCTATTGTCTTATCCCTTTCACAATGGTTTCGATAATATTAAGTTCACGTGGAAAAGATATCATTATTCAAAGAAAAATCCTATTAATACTCAATGTAAGACTGAAAACTATGAAATCGTTGAAGAAATCATTGAACATATTAATGAAAATATAGTCATATCTCGTCACGAAGTACTGTACAGGTGAAAAAAGTCGTAAGTTAATTACAAACAACGATTAAGAATACTAAATTATAGTATTTTAAAAATAAAAAAACCATATGGTATTATTTTAAACTAAACTTCTGTCAAAATATATAACAGTCTAATTTATACGATGACCTGTAATTATTTTAAGTAAAACCATATTCATTTTATTTTCAATTTCGTGGCTATTTTTACATTGGTTGAATAAAACTTGTTATAGTACAATATGTTAAAGTTACATTAAAATGTTTAATGTAACTTTAAGTTGCATCTCACATTTTAAACCTTTAATTTAATTTACAAGCTATAAATATATAATCCACGGAGAATATTCCGCCGGGCAAAAATCCGCCTGGCAAAATTCCGCCGGGCAATAATCCGCCGGGCAAAAGTTCGCCGGGCAAAAGTCCTGTCACCGATTTTAATAGATAAATAACTCAAATTTAATGAAGAACATCAAACCTCATGTCCAAGTTTTCTTTCAATTTCATACCTTATCACAGGTTGATTAAGGTATATTAAAACACTTTTCATATTCAATTACCTTCTGCTTTAAAACAGATAATTAGATTTTCAGTAACAATTTCGCATATATTACAACGTAATTGAAATACTAATTGAAATTATTAATCAACAGCATCATGTTCGGGTAATGTTACTTGTTTTTTTTTTAATCTTCAAGATTGCAGAGGTGTATAAAAGAGACAAAATTTTATGAATTGTCAGCAGTGATCCAAGATACCTGGTAAGTGATGGATCTAAATATACACTGAGTATCTAGGAATTAGAATAAGTCGATACCGTATATACACTATTAGTGAGTGTAAAGACTAGATATACTATCTATGTATATATAAAACGGTGACCGGTCAAAAGATCCCCTGTCATTTGATCCTCGGTCATTAGATCCCAGGTCATTAGATCCCAGGTCATTTTATCCCCATACCATTTGTTCCCCCCAAATAGATTTGTTTTCAGATTTTAAAAGCATTAAAATAACTATTCCATTTATAAATTTTTGACAATATGGAGAAATGTGTTCAAGTATAAATGGTGGTGAGCCAGTGGCCAAAATTATATTGCGTCTTGCAGGACGGATAGTTTCTGCTGTATAGTCACCCAAGTGGTCAACCAGTGGCCAAAATTATATTGCTGTACTTTATATGAAATTTCGTTCATATAAAGTACAGCTTCGTCCCCAATGACAATATTTTCCACAAAACGAACATGTCTTAGCAAGAATCAGTTGACGAATTTTCTACGTCGTCAAAAATCTGTTTCAAGAAGTTGATGTCAGACTTTTATTTCTATGGGGTGGGAGGAGAGGTTTTGTAGATCATGTCTTGATTCGATTGATTGAAAGTTGGGATATTTTGCCATTTTCATCAAATAAAAACATTTCTATTTTCTTAAAGGAGTTGCTGAACAAAATTGATTTGTCTTCAGATCGTACTGTCCTCTTGCGACCTGAAAGTCCCTTGTTCAAATAGCTGAAAATAATTTTATTCCATTAATAGGGTTGTTGTTTAATAAAGATATATTTTATATTTGAACTTACTTCAATATCCGTTTTCGGACCATTTGGGCAAGGCCATTTTCACCACCCTTCAATAATATCTTAATAATTCACAAAAATCAATAAGAAAAAGTTCAATATACAAAATTGTACTGAAAAGAAAACTGTATCTTCAGTAGTTGTTGAAATATACCAATTTATAATTGGGTTTCGTTTTCTCTGGGAAACCCTGTATATGTTTTTTTAATTAAATCATTAATGAATCATATTAATTTTAAATTATAAGTACTTCAAATTTTTTTTTTTTTTTTCAGACTAAAAAAAGATGAAGTTTCTAATTTTGTGTCTGCTGGTAAGTTTTTATGAATATATTGAACTGTTTTAAATATTTTTTGTCAATTAATCATGTTAATATTTCTCTATTTATTTCAAGTTGGCTGGAGTTGCATGTGGAGATTCGGAAGCTTACGGAGAACGAAGTTTGTCGAATGAAAAAGGTGAGTTTAGCAGAAAAATAAATTAGTTTATTCTTATTGATGAAACTATTACTAAATATTATTAACAAAATTTGAATAAAACATAGGTATAGCTTGAGAATTAAATTAATAACTGAAGTTTGTAATGGAGCACTTTCGTTGTTTTAGTCTCAAATTGTGATATATTTTGACATTGTATTAAAATTCGAGGAAATAAAATCGCAAATTGAAATTTTATAATTCGATCTCATTTCTTATCAAACCCTACAATGAAATTTAGCTTCAATTTGAATTAAACAAAAATAATATTCAGTTTGAATGGAAGATACTGTCACTTCAATCACACATTGATTAAACTTCCAGTAATCAGAAGGAAAGTAAAAGTGTTTCTTTTTCAGCGACTTACCGAGGTGTCTGTAATTATCGCTACCACTTCCTCTTGCTGAGAAATTCTTACGATAGAGCCTATTTCAGACCAATCTACCTATCGTCTGGTAAATACTGCTATGAAATTATACAGGTGAGCTAATTAACCATCGAAAGATCTATTACTTTTTTTCTGGGTTTTGTGAACAGATACTAGATTTTGGGATTAAATGGTATTATCGGAACTGATTGTTTATTAATTATGATCTTAGCTTCAAATGATTTAGTAACTGATTCAATATTGGAATGAAAGCGAATAAATAATCGGACATTTACTGATTGTCGTAAGCTGAAAAGGGCTTGTAGAAGAATTATAGAAAAGAGGGCAGATCACCTTATGATTAAATCCTACCTCGGTGAAAGTCAAGCCTATTCTACAACAAAAGTTAGAAACAAATTTTGAAATAGGCAAATTTTAAAAAGATCAAGCACACATCAATTCGTTAATTTTAACCCTAGGTAGGCCTATGTTACTACATATGGATATTCCAAAGATACATTCGCCAAGATGGTATTAACGGACTTTGAGAAATTTGGTATTTGGGGTAAAAGAAACACGATGTAATTAATTATCGAAATTTGTCACCCATTAATTGAGAAAGTTATTATTTGTGAGTCCGAAAATAAAATATATTGATATATTAATGTTGAATTTTTATTTAATAACAGAAAAATTCACTTCATTAGAATACTTAAATTAATAAACCAGTTTGCAAATTGTTTCGTCTTGTAGTTTGCTGTTAAATTGACAAAAATTCGTCTGTCTTTGAAATCAATATGTTATCTATTAAATATTACTATGAAAATATTATTAGCAATTAAAACGAAATGTTTTCTTGTTTCTATGATATCCTTATGATTTTCTTCTAATACTCTTCCTAACTGATTCCTCTTTGTGTTCTAGTCTCCAGCAACAACTTACCAGAGGTACACTTGTTATCTGTACCTCAGAAGATATGCCTGGTTCATCATCAGAAGCTCGACTAGATATTACGTCAGGTGAGAACCAGTTTAGAATAATTTATCAACTATGCATATCTACGTATATATTTGCAAACTATAAATTATTGTTTTCTTCTCAGGGGACAATGTACATCCTCCTATTGTTACAACCGATTCACAGTGACCATTCCATCAAACCGAGTCTATACTTACTTGCGTGCTGGATCAGGATATGCTGGAACTTTCTTTTGTTACACACAACTATTGTCTCGTTGAGGAAACAGATCAAAATCAGGTTTTCTCTTTTGGAATATTGGGAATCTTTGGTGAAATTTACGGACTTGATGATAAAATGAACTTGGTGGAAATGAAATGGACATGACATGGGAATATATTTAATGATCATATATTATCATATCTGAAAAATTAGCATCTGGTGATACTACTATGTGTCTAAATTTTTCTGATATAACTGTTATGAATAAATATATTTGGCTGTTTTACTATTTGTTTTATATGCCTATCAAAATCAATTAATATCATAAACTACAATCTTGTTTCAAAATATTTCATATTTCTCCACAGACAAGATCTAATAATTTAATCATAATAAAATGAATTATGATCATAGATCAATAAATTTCTTTTGGAAGATACGAAAAGTTCAATAAATATATGAAAAATATTTTAAATATAAAGTAGGAATTTCAATCTATGCATTATGTATTTAATTGCATTTTCAAATGGTTTAGGAAAATGTCGTTCAATTTAAAATAACTTAAAAATTTTATATAAATAATCGTATGGAGAGTGTAGAGCGATTAATTCGAAAAGTGTCACTTTACCAGAATTTTGCATAAATGATTTCTTTTTGTTCTAGTCTAACATGAAAATAAATTTCAGCTATTTTCTTCGATGCTTTCCTAAAGAAAATTTCATCTTTGTTTATGGGAGGACTTATCTTTATCTAGTGTTTCAAACGGATTTTTTATTCACAGTCCAATGCAGCTGAATTTTGATATATGTACATATGTTCATGACATTTTTTTCAATGAAATGAATATTAAAAATTTTAGAAAAAATTCAAAATTCAATTTTATATTCATTTTTACCACAACTTCTATATTTTTTGTTTAAATTCATTGATCTTGATCTCATATTGCAGATAATATAATTGTGAACGTTTAAATATGATTATTTTTTAATGAATTTTTTTATGATACAGTAGAACTTCAACTAGTTCACTATAGAGGATCTGTGCCAATCTTCGACATTGTTGTTAGTTCCAAAAAGATCGTCATTAGTTCTTACAATGTTTGTTCCACAATGATACTTGGAATGGTGGAGGCCGATTTGTTTTACGATATTGTCTCCTAATATAAATATCCTCAAAATGACTCAATATCTGAACTCTTTCTTCTGGCATTAGATCAGATAAAATGGAAAATACAGTTTCAATATATTGTCAGTAGGAACACAAGATAATGCTGATATTTTGCGCATCTTAACTGTATAGTCAGACTCTTCTTGATACTTTGTTTGTAATTAAACCTGCCTTCTAAACATTGAAGTCTGTCTGTCTGCATCTATAGAGGGCGATTTTGTCAGGAGGAGATTTTGTCCGGAGGAGGTATTTTTTTAGAGTGTGAATTTTTGTGGAGGGGGATTTTGGCGGAGGGAGATTATGTCCGAAGGAGGCATTTGTCCGAATGAGGATTTTGTCCTGTTCCCAGAGGATTTAGTTCACTGTAAACTCTAGAACAGAGGTGAGCAATTTCGGCACTGAGTGCTCTTTCTGGCACTCAAATAATTACAGCGGTGCCCACCTCACCTATTTACAAATTATAAAAAGTTAAATTGATAGAAAAATTTCATTAAAAAAATTATTTAACTTACCGATAACTATTTTATATGTATATTTATTATATTCAGGTTTCGCACCTGATTATTGTTTCCCGTTAACATCTTTGCTTTTTACCTGTTTTAGTATTTTGTAATAAGCGTACGTATCCTGCTAATTTGCTATTGTATACAGTGTCAAAAAGGAAATTAAACATTACTGTGTAATTATTAATTGTTGAGCACTTAAATATTAGAGTGTGTTTCGACCTTATGACCGTCAGAATAGAAGAATTATTATTTTTGCATTTGTCCGTTATTCTATCTCAATCTCAATACTTTTCTTTCTTAGAGTACTGAATTATCTCTCATTAGTGGCAATCCTTTACTCAAGATGATTTATTTCAGTCTAAATTAATTTTGATAGAAATGCTTTTCTAAAATATGAAACTGTTTGTTAATTTTTCTTATAATTTCGTAAATGTATGAGATTGAAATTTATTTTGACAAAGCTACTTATCTAATTACATTTCCTCTTAAGGTGCAATATTTAATGTAAAAAACTATACAAAATAACAAAGTGTATCATTAGATTTCGTTTTCAATGATAAAAGAAATATGTCGTAGCACTGAAATTTCTATCTGTGGTACAGCCAAGGCCTCGCTTTAAGTACAACTTACTTTAACAAAAGTGGTACTTATTTCGAGTCATGTTTCGAAATGATAACTGTTCGTAGACATAGAGAACGGAAACAATTTTTTGTAATTTTTCCACGGTAACTAAAAAAAATCAGAATTATAATCCAGGTGTGGTTATTAGAAGCAATTGGTTCAGAAATTCAACTTCAACATGTCCCATTTTAGGGTTAGTTACGTGTTATTGCACGGTTCCATATTTATTTCAATTGGTATCCATGATACCAATTAGAATAGAAAATAAATAATAATTATAATATTATTTTTTCTGACGTGTCCGAAATTGTAGAACCAACCAATAACTTGGAACTTAGTTCCCTATAACCAAAAATATTTCATAGAGCATAAAATTGCTGTTTGTTAAATGTAGCACAATAGTTATAGCAGTCTAAGTATCTATTAAATACTCACCTATACTGAGTGAGAGTTAAGCTATGGATAGATTTTAAAATATTTAATAAATGCACGAGTTTAATCTTTTTCGTCAAAGTCACAAACAATGGAAGACTGTATATTATTAATAATCTGCTTAGATACGTTTTGCTCTAATAATAAATTTTCCTTCTATAACTGATAGAAAATGAGGTATAAATCAAAGAGTGACAATTATAAATTTCTTGTTACTTTTATTCGCTTTAGTTACCGTTTGGTAACTAAACTGAGTCGTGATTTGGTAACTAAAGTGGTGGATGCCTGTACTCGAAAAGAAATTTTTGTCCACCCCTCTAGAGGATATGAGAGTTGTATAGAAAACTGGCATTTTCATGGCAGACTACACCAAATATTTTCTTTTTCAACTAAATTCATTATACAATGTATTTCATATCTCAGGAATGAATTGTTCACTACACATGACTTTATTATAGAGGAGTTGTACTGGTAGAACTTCTCTTTCGTGAAATCGTGAAATACAACCAATTTACTAAGTACAGATTCATAGAAAACTCAAGACAATTTTTGGCATACAAAACTAAATATGTTCACTGTAGAGGATATTTCGTCATACAGGTTTCCGCTATACATGATGGTTCACTATGCTGGAGTTCATTATAGAGGAGTTCCACTGTATCAGATATTTGAAAATTACAAAAATAAATTATTTTGACAATGTTGGATTTATTTTTCTAGTATTTTGTTTCCTAATTTGAAATGTTTCATTCTGTTGGTATTGAAATGGAGAAACATTTCTCTCGCATAACCTGCCTCAAAATGCATCAAAATTGTTGTATTCGATTTACTCTGTGTAAGTCCCTCTTACGGATGGACTTAACTTATAACTACGTCTTTGTTCTTTTCAATTTCTCTCATATTTTTTCAAATATATTTTATCAAAGATTTTTCAATTCCCAATTAATTGTGATGCAGATTGCGGCAGCTTATTTTATAGGAAAATAAATTTATTTATGTGAATCAGAATTTTGAAATTCAATTTATATACAAATGGAAGTCCAAATAATATTCAAAATAGGCCAAAATTATTTTTTGCTTATTTTGAAATATTTCATAAACTAAAAACAAAAATAAACAAGCGTTTTGAAGGAATTGTGAGCACTTCCCAATTAAGCAACATAAGTTAATGGGGCACATGTGGGCACTAGGTTAACAAATTGTATTGGTACTGTGTGCTTTTTTTGCAAAATGGGCCAACATGGTGACAGTATGGGCTGTTGTGTTGAAGCCATCTTGACACAATATGTTCTCGATATGTTACGACAATTCATTCCTGAGATATGAAATACGTTATACCGGGTAACCAATAAAAAACTGGTCGAAAGTAAATGCTTATAACTTCAAAAGTAATTGATGTAGAGAGATGAAACACAAATCACATTAAAGAATACATTCTCAAGTTTTATTCAATATATAAGAAGTGTTTGAAATCGTCATCACTGTGCCTTATACAGAGATTAATCTTTTCTTTTAAATTAGCGATTACTGCAACTAATATTTTTTGGTTATTTCACCTATTTCTTGCTTCAAGTCTCCAATCATGTTCGGTTTCAATTTGAATACCTTTTCTTCAACATATATAAGAGATAAAATCCAAAGGTGAAAGGTCAAGGGACTTAGCTGAAAATAATCTTGTAATCGAAGCGATTTTTCAATCAGTCTAATGCAGACAAGAATGTGTATGCAGTTGCAGTGTCATAATGGAACCAAATGTCAAGATGATTGTCGACAGTTATTACAGTATTTAACATTTCAATTTATCCGTCGGTGTTTACAGAACAAACATTTTCTGTCTCTACATCCTTTAAATAATATAACCATGCATGGCCTATGCGAACTCAAACCGCACCGATCGAGGAATCACTTTCGCCGAGTGTAATGGTTTCTCAAACACTTAATTTCTTGTTCATTTATTGAACAAATTCTTAACCATTTCAAGGTTTATACCCTTGTTGAATTGAATGGAATATTTTCTGTTAACTTCAGTTGGATAACTGCTTAAATGATGATGTTCAGAAATGAAAACACGCTATCCAATAGTTACTTGCATAATGATTCATGAGGGTTGAATAAAATGTGGTGACGAAATATCCATTAGGTTTAATTGAGATATCTGTATCCATCATTCGATAGTTTCCAAAACCTTTGATATCAAATAAAACTTCAAAGTATACTCTTTTATGTGATTTTTGTTTCATCTTTTTACACCAATTACTTTTTGATTATAAGCATTTACTTTCGAACAGTTTTTTTATTGGTCACCTGGTATAATGAATTTATAGTTGAAAAAGAAAATGTTTTCTATAGTCTGCCATGAAAGTGCCAGTTTTCTTTACAACTCTCCTATTCTATACAGTCCATAGTGCACTAAATCCTCTATACTGAACTAGTTGAAGTTCACCATAGAGGATTTCTTATTTATCATAAAAAAATTCCTTGAAAAATAGTCATATTAAAGTGTTCACACTAATATTATCTGCAATATGAGATCAAGATCAATGAATTTAAACAAAATATAAAGAAGTTGTGGAAAAAATGAATATAAAATTGATTTTTTTTTTCAATTTTAACATTCATTTCATCGAAAAAATGTAATCTTCAGCTATCAAAATTCAGCTACATTGGACTGTGAATAATATATCTGTTTGAAACACTAGATAAAGATAAGTCCTCACATAAATAAAGATGACATTTTCTTTAGGAAAAAATCGAAGAAAATAACTGAAATTTGTTTTCATGGTAGACTAGAACAAAAAGAAATCATTTATGAAAAAATCTGATAATGGGACACCTTTCGAATTAATCGCAATACGCTCTCCATAAGATTAGTTATAAGGTATATTCACCGCCATTTTTAGGTTATTTGAAATTGTACGATATTTTGCTATACCATTTGAAACCACAATTAAATACATAATGCATAGATTCAAATTCCTACTTCATATTTAAACAGTTTTCTTTTATTTATTGAACTTTTCGCAATGATCGAAGTATAAGATGCTGTCTGTGGAAGCATATAAAAAATTTGGAAACAAGATGTAGTTTAGGATATTAATTGATTTTAAAGTCATATATATAAAACAAATAGTAAAACAAATAGTAAAACAGCCAAATATATTTATTCATAACAGTTATATCAAAAAATCTAGACACATAGTAGTATCACCAGATGCTATTTTTTCAGATATGATAATATATAATCATTAAATTTAGTCCTATGTCATGTCCTTTCCATTTCCATCAAGTTCATTTTCTCATCAAATCCGTATTTTTTCCAAAAATCCCCAATATACCAAAAGAGAAATCCTGTTTTAGATCTGTTTATTCAACGAGACAATACTTGTGTGTAACAATAGAAAGATCCAGCATATCCTGATCCAGCACGCAAGTAAGTATAGACTCGGTTTGATGGAATGGTTATTGTGAAACGATTGGTACAAACAGAGAATCTACATTGTCCCCTGAAATAGAAAAATTATAGTTTGTAAATTATTTTTGTTATAAAGTATGGATATATACTTAGAAGGTAATGTCGATAAATTATTGAGAAATTATTATGAACTGGTTCTCACCTGACGTAATATCTAGTCGAGCTTCTGATGATGAACCAGGCATATCTTCTGAGGCTCAGAGTACATGTGTACCTCTGGTAAGTTCTTGCTGGAGACTAAGCACAAAGAGGAATCAGTTAGGTAGAGTAGAAGAAAACCAAAAAATATCATATAAATAAGCCATCAACTGAAAACTTGAAGATGAAATTATTTGCAAACTGGTTATTATTTCAAATGTTCTATATGAAGTTTCTAATTACTGTAATAAATTATTATTTTACGATGAATATATCAATATATTTATTTGTTGACTCTTAAGATAATATGTCTCTAAATGAATTAGAATTGAATTTCTAATTATTAGTTGAATTAGTTGAATTTCTATAATTAGCTATTTTGTCTTTACCCTAAATACCAAATTCGGAAAGTCCGTTAATGCTCCATATGTAATTAATTAGGCTATTAATGTGCCGACAAAGTGACTAAGATCTATATTAAAACTTGTTTATATGTTTTGTTTTCGAATAGGTTTGCCTTTCACCGAGGTAGGACCTTAACATAAGGTGATCTGCCCTCTTTTCGATAATTCTTCGAAAAGCCCATACTTGCTGTGAAAGTTTCAACAATATTAGGTAACCGGTTATTTATTCGCTTTCAGTCCAATATTGAATCAGTTACTAAATCCTTTGAAGCTAAAATCATTATTCAATAAACAATCAGTTCCGATAATACCATTTAATCCCAAAATCTAGTATCTGTTCACAAATCCCAGAAAAAAAGCAAAAGATCTTTCAATGGTTTATTAGCTCACCTGTATGATTTCATAGCAGTATTTACCAGACGATAGGTAGATTGGTCTGAAATAGGCTCTATCGTAAGAATTTCTCAGCAAGAGGAAGTGGTAGCGATAATTACAGACACCTCGGTAAGTCGCTGAAAAAGAAACACTTTTACTATCCTTCTGATTACTGGAAGTTTAATCAATTTTTGATTGAAGTGACGATGTATCAATTAGGTATATATTCCGTTCAATCTAAATACTGTTTTTGTGTAATTATAATTGAATCTAGATTTCATTATAGGGTTTGATGAGAAATATGATCGAATTCTAAAACTTCAATCGCATACATTTCAATTTGTGATTCTATTTCCTCGTATGCTTATCCAATGTTTATAGTAATTTTTAAGTAAACCAACGAAAGTACTTCGTTATATACTATTTATTTAATTTATTTAAACTACACAATTTAGTCATTTTTCTATAATTTTTTTGAATTAGAACACCACGAATTTAACTTTTAGCTGAACTCACCTTTCTCATTCGACAAACTACGTTCTCCGGCAGCTTCCGAATCTACACAGGCAATTCCAGCCAACTTTAAATAAATTGAGATATTATAGCAACATGATTAATAGACATAAAATTTTCAAAACTTTCACTATGTTTATAAAAACTTACCAGCAGACACAAAATTAGAAACTTCATCTTTTTATAGTCTGAAAGAAAACAATTATTGAAGTGTTTTTAATTCAAAATTAATCTGATTCATTAATGATTTCATTTAAAAAACTTATAAATTCTAATGTTATATGTGGCTGAATTATATTTTAGATATACTTCAATAATAAACGTTAAATATATTGTAAATTTATTTATTAATTGTGATGCTAAGTTTGAAAGGTAATTAAGTATAAAAAAGAGAGTCTGTGTTAAAAGCAGTCAATTTTGTCACCAAACTTCCAATCTGTTTCCAAGTAGCAGAAAATGTTTATTCGAATCGTCTCTCACGTTACCTAGAAACTGCTTCTATTTCAATTTGGTTAATTTTTGAGGATTCATATGTTTCATCGATACATAGATAGTATCGACTGATTCTAATTCCTAGATACACAGTGTCTATTTAGGGTGCGCGAAAGATTCCACTGAGGAAAATTCCACTGCCGAAAATTCCACGTGGAAAATTCCACTGCGGAAAGTTCAACTGAAGAAAATTCCACTGAGGAAGATTCCACTGAGGGAAGTTCCACTCGGAAAATTGCACTGAGGAAAATTCCACTAAACAAAATTCAATATCAAATTGTATTTTATTTTTTATTATAAATTGTAATTATATTATAAATTGTATATTATGTATATTAATAATTATAATATAATTATTAACGTAATTTGTATTTATTTGTAATTGTATTTAGTTGTAAAAGTAATTATTTATTTGTATTTGTATTCTTTATTATAAATTGTATTTATAATTTACAAAACACAAAACTGTCCTGTCCAAATGGCTGAATGAAAGTCCAAAATATATTTTGATCAATTATTTTACCTGACTAGGTGATAGATACTGCTCCTGTAACTTGATAGCTAGAAAACGTTAACTTCATTCAAATAAATATCTAGGTCTGCTCAATGTTAATCTAACAGTGTGGGATAGTGTCTTGTGCTTTCTAAACCGTCTCAAACTTACATTCCGAATGAAAATAACCTAATTGTAATCAAATTTGCGGAACAAGAAGCAAAATAAAAAATATAATAGTTTTGTTTAAATAGAATTATCTTCATCTCAAGTGGAATACATTTTCCTAAGGTGTTGCACAATGAAAATATACATTACAAAAATTTATATCATGAGATTCACTTTCATATTTTTATTCCGCCAAAAAATAGTGTAATGAATATCACAAAAGATTAAAATAATATGAAGATTATAATTTGTAAAGTAATATTTCAGAAAATAAGCAGTAGAATTTATATTGTTATTTATATTCAGTGGAATTTTCTTCAATGGAATTTTCCCAGTGGAACTGTCCGCAGTGGAATCTTCCTCAGTGGAATCTTCCTCAGTGGAATCTTCCTAGTGGAATCTTCCTCAGTGGAATTTTCCCAGTGGAATCTTCCGCAGCGGAACTTTCCTCAGTGGAATTTTCCTAGAACCCTATTTAGATCCATCACTTACCAGGTATCTAGGATCACTGCTGATAATTCACAAAATTTTGTCTCTTTTATACACCTCTGCAATCTTGGAGGTTATAAAAATCAAGTAGCATTACTCGAACTTGATGTTGGTGATTAATTATTTCAATTAATATTTCAATTACGTTGTAATATATGCGAAATTGTGACTGAAAATCTAATTATCTGTTTTAAAGCAGAAGGTAATTGAATATGAAAAGTGTTTTAATATACCTTAATTAACTTTGATAAGGTATGAAATTGAAAGAAAACTTGGACATGAGGTTTGATGTTTTTCATTAAATTTGAGTAAATAATTATTTATCCATTAAAATCAATCACGTACGTGTTATCAAAATCATTTTTTTTATATATATATTTTTTTCCAAATAAAATTTCTGAAATATGAACTTTCAGAGTTGCGAACTGTTTCAGTTATGAACTGTTTATACATTTTCTGTGCATCGCTTTCTATAAAAACCTTTTACGGGTAACAGATTTAGATACACGTCCTGGACTTTTAAGTAATTTTATAATTCTTACTTACAGGTTGTTTTGTTATCAAAATATAATTCTAAATTGCTTAACTAATCCAAATAATGGAATATGTATGAAGTTTATTCATAACCTTATAACGATATACTAACCTATGTTTAATTAAAAGAGAAAATTTCCATGGATATCTATTGTATGCTTACCATCTTCAGATACGAACAATCCTCTCTTATGAACAAATTAAAAGATCGTAGTAAATAAGGTATATTGTAAAAGTAAAAAAATATAGCAAAAAACATGTCTTCATTAAATACTATATATTTATTTTTACAATTGAGTTCAACAGCTAGCAGTCTAATTCTGTACGTCTGAATTAATGATTTGCTCACATAAAGTATTATTTTATCCCACTCTTCTACACATGATTATTATCTTCATTGTTTTGTTTTTATATTTGTTGTTGCTCGATCTTTTCTCAATTTGATCTTTCAACTATCGCATTTAAGTTTTTCGATTGTGTTTAAATCTGTCAACTGACTTGGGCACTGAAAAACATCTACAAGAAAGTGGTTAGATGAAATCAACAGTGATATCTTGCAATGGCCAAGTCAGCTTGCAGACTTGTACCCAATGGAGAATTGATGGTGATATTTGTAAACTCAAATTGGTAAAAGAGTCATTAACAAATATTAAAAACTTGAGGACAATATGCCAAGATGATTGGGACAAAATATCACTCCATTGATACGAACTGGAATAGACTAGTATTTCCCTCTTCTTCCCACTTGTTTACAAAAGATATATTTTCAAACTGCTCGCATACATTAGATGCCAGAACCAGGAGAAGTGGTGCGCGGATGAAGATTCCGCCACGGAAAGTTCCACTGGGAAAATTCCAATAAGGAAATTTTAACTAAACAAAATCAAATATTTAACAATCAACCAGGAACTTCTTCCTATGATCTCACTGAAAAAATAATATAGGACGTAGTGTTTATTATTTTCTAAAACAATACTGTTCCGTCCAAATGGCAAAATGTATTTTGATAAAATATTTTAGCTGAGCAGGTGACGTTTACTTCATTCAAATAATTATTTCTATCTGTTGAATGGTATATTAGCAGAGTGTAGGATAGTATCTTTAACCAATTAGGCTATTAAAATTTAAACCCTATTTGTGTGAAGCATTTTTGTGAACTATTCCTACTTTATTAAATTTATTTGTTTTCCATGACGTAACTGTAAAGGTCTAAAATTTAATTTCTTGCATTCTGCTTGGATATCAAGACAAAAATGGATTAACATTCTTACAAGATCCCAAGCAACCATGACTCATTGTGCCAACTTGGGCACTACATGGTTAGGTGGGCAAGAGATGGCAGACTGAAAAGTAACCTAGAAATTACATGGGGATAATGTGGTTTTCCATTCTCATGGAATGTTACCTTGGGAGGAGGTTGGTTCAATGTGGCGAATCCGTCCCATTGAAGTGCCATATTGGCCCAACCTGATTACTGTATAACGTGTCAACATTAAATGGCTGAAACTGATTAATATGTTGGCAACATCTTGGATCAAGATGGTTTCAACATAACAGCCCATGCTGTCACCATGTTGGCCCATTTTGCAAATAACCACACAGTACCAATACGATTTGTACACTTTGTGCCATCATGGGCCCCATTAACTTGTGTTGCTTGGGATGTAACACATTGCTTGCATTAAAAATAAAATTCTCATGTAAATATGAGGCAATATCACAAAAGCTTTCATAATATGAAGATATATGTTAATTTCAAAAGTATTTTTTTTAGAAAATAAGTAGAACAATTTATATATCTATTTATATTTAGTGGAATTTTCCTCAGTGGAATTATCCCAGTGGAACTTTCCGCAGTGGAAGATTCCTCAGTGGAAGAGTTGTAAGGCCAAATAATTCTGATTGTTTATAGTTATTTCCCTCTTTTTCCTCACTAGGTATTTCCCTATTATTTCTCACTAGGTATTTCCCTCCTCTTTCTCGCTAGGCACTTTCATCTTCTTCCTCACTATGTATTTTCCTCTTCTTCTTCACTTGGTATTTCCCTCTTCTGTCTCACTTGGTATTTTTTGCTTCTTCCTCACTAGGTATTTCCCTCTTCTTCTTCACTAGGTATTTGCCTCTTCTTCCTCACTAGGTATTTGCCTCTTCTTCTTCACTAGGTATTTCTCTCTTCTTCCTCACTAGGCATTTCCCTCTTCTTCCTCACTAGGTATTTTCCACGGATTCCCCTTGTCTAATTCTCAAACAAATGCCTGATTGATTTATTTGAGGAAGTATTTTCATTTAAATTCGTATAAATAAAAAAAATATATAATATTTTTCGTACCCATTATTTATATAATTCTGGATATGGCTTGAATGATGATATAATTTCTTTAATTATTAATAAGTAGGTAGTTTAATGACTGTTTAGAAACCAAAAACCATATCGTTTTTGGTGATATGGTAGCGTCACTAATACTATTGCATATTATTTTTGTTAGCAATTTATTTGATCAAATTATATATTTTTAATTTTGGTGATTTTATTTTATCTATTTATATTTCACAATTTTACAAAAATTAAATTAAAAAGATGCTAACCAGTTATTAAAAAATTGCACCGTGTTGGTTCCTTGAAGAATTGAAATACAATAGAACCTATAAATTACCCAAATTGAAAATTTCATTATAAAGCTCTAGATTAAAAATTGATACAGTAAATATATATTCCCTCGATGCTGATTTAAAAAGACACAAGTCAGCGACATAATTATCAATGATGCAGTATTTTTTTTTAAGTTTCGTGAATTTAAATTCAGGCATGGATACGAATAAAAAAGGGGGATAAACTTCGCCAGAATTCAAAGGATCTAAAAATAAGGAAATTACGTTCTACTTCTGTTCTAATATAAGGGGAGGTTAAGATTGGTGTTGTTAAAAATTGTTTGGGAATTGTGGCTATGGACTTGAATGCGAGTTCTAAAATATGTTTGAAATAGGTTTTCATCGTTGAATAGGCCCTTACGTAAAAATTTCAATAATGTAGACTGGTTAAAGATGAATTGCTTCTCCTTAACCCTAATGAGTTTGACGTGAGTTTTCTAGGCACATCATTTTTTAAATTATTTTATGTGTTTCATGTCATTCCTTTAAATTTACAGGCCTTTCTTGACTTTGTTCCTACATAAATACCAAATAAATTTTTGTATTTAAAAGTTAGAAAACAATTACGTATCAGCGTAAATCACGTAAATTAATTGTATTGTGGTGACGTGTGGCAACGTAGAAAAACAGTTTGGTAGGCCAATGAACACAAATCTGCCCACGCTTCCATGGATCAATGATTTGGTCACACTCCACTCCACCCGATCACAGCTCTGCTCTCTCTCAGTTGCCAATGTCTTATATACCTATGGATTTATTTCTCCTTATATGTTATATATTATTATTTGAAATTTGGTACTAACAACATGTAAAAAGTACAATACCGAAGGTTTGTAAATAAGACATTTTTTTCACATAGTCAAATCTTCCTGTTCATTCTGATAGTCAAACTCGTAAGGGTTAACACACACTTTTAATTTGGCACCATCACGTCATAAGACATCGATTCTAACTGATATTCTGTATCATGGTTAACTAATGTAATAGTTTGAAAAAGAAAACAATCTTTAAGATTTTTTTTAGTTCTATACAATATCTAATAGGACAAATAATGATATATATATATATTAATAAAAATAATAGAATATTAAATGATAATACAATGACATGTACAACATTCTAGAATTATCTGAAAGAAAAAGAGATGATGCAAAATTTATTACATAAATTAGAAAAAAGAAGAATTTAAATTTTAAAGGTTTATACTTTATAGTTTATAATCATAAACTTGTTATTATTAATTATGAGAACACTAAAAATATATGAAGGAAACTAACTACATGAGATTCTAAGAAATAGAAAGGACAGTCAACTGAAAGCATTAAAGTAAGAAGCAATATATTTACACCTACCAGCAGTCTGTAACAAAGCTCATGGACGCAAAAAAGCTATTCAGTGAATGCAGTCAACTACCAAAAAGAAACAAGTACAGGTTACTGCAATAACGAATTGAATACCCAGGTAACATTAATTCACTCCTTTGGTATTTGTATAGTCCCTCATTATCCGCTACTATGAAAAGAAGATATTACTGGAATATCAGAAATCAATTGTTACGATCTCCAGGAAATGTTTAAGAAATAAAGGTGGATCTATTCCTTAGGTGGATCCTAAAATTAGGTGGATTCTCTTACGATTTGAATGAGATATTCCAAGGAAAAGAGAAAATTAGAGTAAATCCACTACATAGTTATAGTAACTTAAACCAGACAAGCAAGGGCAAGGATTTGGAATAATTTGGTTGCATATTTTACCGTAGTTGCACAATTGGTTTTATTGCATGTATTCAAACCTAACTCACCATATAATGCTTGCTTGTATCACATTGATAATATATGCAAAGGAAAGATATTAAGTAATAGTGGAATATCAGCAAAATATGGAAATGCGGAAACTTGTTGAAATTTTGAAGATCCACTCGCAATCCTCTAGGAATGTTTTAACGGAACATCCTAACTTAGAGCAGCTATGGTCATAATTTTGAAAAAATTTAAAATATTTACATGAAAGTGATGAAACAAAAAAAAACTTCATTAAAAAATAAAAAGAAGATGCAGTGGTATAGTCTGAAATAATTCAATATTTTTACTACTACAATATCCTTAAAAAGTCTATTTAAATTCAAAATCAGACATGGGGTAAATTAAATTTTCAAAAATATTGTTTACAAGATGAATACAATATTGAATAGCCTTATAAACAATAACATTCCTTTCTGCTTCAGTTCTAAAATTTGGTACATTGAAATAGGTTTCTCTGGCTTGGTATGAGTGAGTTGGTATATGCTATATGCATGTGGTAAAAAAAATAATATATACATGGTGAAATTTCAGTAAAACTTGCACGGTCTTTTAGATTTATTAACTATTTCTATTTTTTGAATAATTTAACAATACCACCAACAACTTTATCAACTGCATCAATGGTTGACATTAAGACACCAGGATCATTTTCTCTTCTTCTCTCATCTTCCTCTCTCCTCCTTTCTTCCATATCCCTTCTATGTTTCTCCTCTTCCAGTTTCTTCTCTTCCGCTAGTTTCTCTCTCTCCAATTGCATTGTTCTTTGCATCTCCAATTCTCTCTCAATTTCCGCGTTCTTCTGTTTCTCCAGTTCCAATGCCATATCTGCCACAATTTTCTCTATTTTCTTATCTGCCTCCACTTTTTCTTTCTGTCTTCTCTCTTCTTCCAATTTCTTCTCTACCATCAGTTTTTCATCTTTCTCTCTCTCCAATTCGATTCTGTTTAGTCTCTCCATTTCCTTCATTTCTGCTTCCACAATTTCTTTCCTCTTTCTCTCTTCTTCTAATTTTTTCTCTGCCATCTCTTTTTCATGTTTTTCTCGGTCCAATTCCATTTTTTTCTCTATTTCTAATTTCTTCATTTCTCCCTCCATTTTCAATTTGTTCTGTCTTTCTTCATCCAATTTCTTCTCTACTTCCAGGTTTCTTGCCTTCTCTCTCTCTTGCTCCAACTTTATCATTCTCTCTTTCTCCAATTTTAATTTTTCTTCTGCTTCCAGCTCCATAGCTTTCTTCCTTTCCTCTTGCTTCTTAATTTCAGTTTCAAATTCCACCAATTGATTGTTGGTTCTACGGTAGCCTTCGAGGAGATCGCTCATCGACTGAAAAAATAGAATTTCAATTATGTCTAGTTATTATAGGCATGGAGAAAACTATATATTCAATAAGTTTTTCCGTCACAAATTATGTAACTTTGTGGTGTCAGTTTGTTATGAAATATAAGAAAAATTGGTTGTAGGCATTATGCCTGGCGGAAACTTGCCAGTATGCAATTTCGCCAGGCGGATTATTCCCGTTGGATTTTAAATTTCTAGATTTAAATAAGGAATTTGTAAATTACCCAGGAACACAAATAGCTATAAGGTGAGATCATTCAGTGTTGGTTACAAAATCTCAAACCATTTAAAAGTTTAAAAAAGTTCCCCCGTCCGGGTTTTCTCAACCCCTTCTTACGATTTCAGTCGTAAGTTCCTGACGGAATTTCCTATTCTGTAAAGATTTAATTCTTCTTGTTTTTAATGAAATAATATTGACTTGCAAATAAAAATTACAAAAAGATTATTTTTCTATATAACTTTAAGTCTTTAAAGATACTCCCCACCCTAAGTTGAAAAAAAAATAGAAATTGCTTTAAATATGTTATATAAGGTATAACAGGTTATATGTGATATATAACCTGTGTAAGGTTAAATAACATATCACTCTTAACAGAAGTGAAACCGATCAAGTATTCTGTTCACAATTAAATATATAATGAATATTCACATTCAACTTTCACTCTTTCTAAGATTCATTAAAAAAAAGTACGAATTCTTGGTAGTACATACCTATTCAAATACAAAATGTTTTAAAATTAATATTTCTCTAGATCGAAAAAATGTTATGATATATGAAAACTGTTAGTAAAAAATACTTAATTAGGTACTTGGATTTATAATATTGATCCATTGTCTTGGAAAATGATTTCTAAAATTCTGTCAGAATATATAAAAGTATTTTTCTTTGATTATTTTGACTAAATTGAAATTCATTCTATTTTCAATTTCGAAGCCGTTGAAAATTGGTTAAATAAATCTTGTTATAAGTACAATATGTTAAATTTAAAAAAAAATCATATTGCATCTCCTATTTTAAACTTTTAATTTATCAATTTAAACCTAATAATTGACAAATCCACGTGGAAAATAATTAATAATATTACATGCTTCAATTTCCTTAATTTTGATTTTAGAGTGTTGCTGTGATGTTGTCACGTACACTAAATGCCTCGATTATACTCAAACAAAATTTATTTATTTATTTAAGGTAAAGAAGTAATTTATGTAGGTATCATTATTCACATACATAGAATATATCTCGTTAGTTGCTTATTGAATTTTCTTTTAAGTCGGATACCTCGAAGGCTTCTGAGAGCTTGTGAAAATAACAAATTTCATGTCGATCTTGCCGAATTACTTGATTAAAAAAATAAAGTCATATTTATAAACTTACTTTTTCAAGAGAATCCTGGTAATCCTTGAAGATTTCTTTCCTCATCTCGACAATTTTATTCTTCTGGACATAAACTTCCATGGTTTCTTTCATAGACTTCAGATGCCAATTCTCCAGTTTATCGGATGAGACAGAGATTTTGAAGTCGCCAACAAAATTCTGCATGCTCATTTTATACCTTTCCAAAGCTGCACCACTTGCAGTTTCACTGGATGCTCGACCAGCAGCCTAGATAGGGAAAAAATGGATATAAAACTTCATTCGACAAATTGAAGATGCTATTGGAAGAATGATTTCTTCTGATGACTTAGATTCACTCAATTAGTATAGATCTTCAATTCTCATGAGTTTACCGAGTTATTGCTAAGAAATCAGTTACAACTTATTTGTCTAACTTGCCTCAGCGAATGCAAATGGTTCTGGCAAATTCAATTTTTTGATCATGGTTACGAAGTTCTTGAATAAATCAAAGAGTTGCTGTCCACTCATCTCCTCCCTTTTGAACTTTTTTTTAACAAGATTGTCTGGATGCAAGAGACTGGGAACCAGTTCGCGAAGGTGTTCTTAAAACTCCGGTTTCATCTCTAAAAATGAGAAAAACATTTTACATAGTTACATTATTTTTAACTAAAAAATTTAAAGTAAACCAAATATAGCACAGACTATACATGTCAATATGTATAATATGCAACCAGCTTATTTCTTATGTTCCTATAGTTTGTTAATTTAATTTGAATTTTAAATCATTTTATACCCTGCATATGAATTTAAAATGATAAAGAGAATGGGGCAAAAGTTCCCAATCAATTTTCGAAACTGATTCTATTCCAAAAATATATTCTAAGTAGGAGATAGGTTTATATAAATAAACAGGCAAAGCAATAAACTATTATCACGATATCATGTATTTGGTTCTAAGTATGTTCCACCACTTAGGCAATGCTCATTGATACATAATAACTAGCTAATCAGTGAATGCAGTCACAATGTGACGAAAAGGGACAAAGGCACTGATGACTGCACTCACGAATGGAAGAGGAAAACGAAGATGTGATACTAATTGAAACCTATACGAGACTAAACCCTAGCGCTATCCTCTAAAACTGCAAGTAGAATTTAAAAATGAAAAAAAGACAATACACACGCATTCCAATTAGCAACAGTCACAGTTTGGAGCCATTATAACTAAAGTAAAAATTACAAGAAATATTTTAAAAAAATAGGTCGCTATTGTACACCGATGGTGATTATATTCTGCTGTAAATGAAAAGATAACTACATCAAATGAAAAGGAGCGTTTATACATTTACAACCTTATTTTCTGCTGTTCTGTTACATGTGTCGTGAAAACTAAACGACTTGTGATTGGCCAAAGTTTAATTTTATACAAAGAAAAAGCAAGTTATTTATAAGTATTAAATAAAAAACTAATAAATGGTAAATTTCAACGGCTAACAAAACCTAACCCGTAAGTGAGGTGAAACAACAGATGAAGATTTAGGGGAGTATCCCAATCTCATACGCGAAAAATGCCAAATTGAACCGACCAATAGCGTTTCAGATGAGACTGTGAGTGTGGAGAGTGACGTAACTGGCTGGAAAATCTAATACAGTTCTCTATAAAAATTGGTATGACTTGATACAAAAAATTGGAATTTTTAACTACTGGGATATATTTAATTGAATTTAAATTACGTTACAAAGATACAAAACTAGGCAGTAGCGTGAAAGAAATTATCTCTTTAAAAAAGACGATATGCTGAAAAGATGGTGCAAAAACACATTAACCGATATTATTATAATTTAAATCAGGCGAAAATTATGAGTATATCCTAATTGCCTTTAAAATTATAGAACTAATCAGAGGAACTATTCTCTTTCACTCGTCCTAATCACGTGACAGCATCGGTCGCTAATTGGTTCAAAATAAAATAACTATTCAACACACAATTAGGCTACCCCCTAAACTTTATTCTGTGGGTGAAACCTACAGGGGTGGAATATACGTGGGTAGAATATACCGGGGTAGAATTTACGTGGGTAGAATATACCGGGGTAGAATTTTCGTGGGTGGAATATAATTGGGGTGGAATTTACCGGGATGAAAATTAACGGGGTGAAATATAACGGGCACCCATAGTTTTTGGTAATAAGTATCAGATAAGTACTTAAAATTTCAAGAAAAATAAATTGTTTCTCTGCATGTTTCGGAAAAATCATTTTGTTATTTAAAACGAACTTCTAATTCACTGAATTATTTACATCAATATTATGCTCTCTGACCATAATTATGTATTACCGTTTTTATAGAATTTGCATCGAATACCATTTATGTTCTTTGTTATTCAGATGCTATTCTAATTAATTGGTCTCTCTATGAATTAGGTACATGTTTCTTTTCAATTAGGAATGATTAGGTAATGGTTAGGTGCAGTAGGAATGGTTAGGTACAGTAGGTATTAAATTTTTTGTATTGGAAATTGAATTGAAAATATTATACCTTCTACCTGTGACGAAATAATAATAATGGAATAATTAGATATTATGGGTTAAATTACTTTATTGAGACAAGAATACAATATTTACCATCAAATATCCATATTTCAGATGGATATCAAAAACCCATATTATATTTACTCTAGTAACCTAGCCCTTAGAAGTTTGTTCAGTAGCCTAGACGCTGGCGTTTCTATCGTAAAGTTCTAGCCTTTCTAGGTTTCTAGAGTTAAGTATGTATTATTCAAATAATAACATTAAATTTTTAAGTTGCCGTCCAAAACTCACCGTCAAGCCTTCCTGTAAAGTTTGCATCTTTGTTCACTCTAGAACCAGGATGTGGCATGAGGAAACAATTGATATCCGAGAAACATTTCTTGATATCTTTTCTTGTCTCCTGTTGCGTCATTGCTTGTTCAGGATCAACCTGTAGATTCAGAAGAGGATTAATAAAGAGATTATTGTTTATTAAATAAAGAGATTATTGTTTTATGAATCTAGTTCTAGTTCCTATCTTGCAATTTTTTTTGTAAAGCAAACTTATTCATGAATGAGAGTACTGCTAATAGGAAAAATATTATAGCTGAAACTTAATCAACATTGATAGATTTAAATATACATAGAATGCGATTGCAATAGAGCATTAGTAATCAGTTAATCACTGTTACACTATGATTATTTTGTTCTTATTAATAGTGACTATTGATGATGAATATAATTTTTTAATTATATTCATCATCAAATTTAAGTTTTTGGACAACTTTTTGTCATCAACTGGTTTGTATTCCCAAAAGCATTACTTGAAATATAGGATATAAAACAGTAGGTTTATAATATCAATTGTGTAAGCTATGGTAGTTGATTATTAGTTACGAGGATGGATATATTAAATATTTACAGAGAAATACTGACAATTTTATGTAACAATAAATTTACAAAGCGATCTTTCTTATGAAAATGAAAAGAATATTTCTTATATTTAATTCATCAAACCTTCAATACTCTATTCAATAGAGTCTGTCCACCTCCATAGCCATACTCCAAGTCATTAGGAAACTCCCAGTCTCTCACTAATAGTAAGACAGATTGGAAGGCTTGGGAAGAACCACATGCTTCGGCAACACTCTTCCCGTATACCATGAAGGTTTGGAGATCAGAAAGGTGATTCTCCTGAATGTTGCTGGTGAGGTTGTAGACGAGAATGGACGAAAACATCGCAGTTAGAGCAAAAACTACTGTCGATTCCTGGAAATATTCAACTTGTGTTAGAAGAGAACACAAGTAACAACAAAAAACATATAAGAAGAATATGTATTTTTCTTCACCTTGTTTGATGCTTGAGGATCAAAAGTGCCTTGCGAGTCAACAAAAATGATTCCCACCTATAATGAAAAATGTACAAATAAAAGAATTTAAAAAATATAACAATTCATCTCTTTATAATGCTAGAAATATTAAACTTAAGATTTTAACTGAATGAAAGTCTACTTGGGTAAATTCTTACTTCTTCTCCTTTTCCATTTTTACAAATGAGAGGCTTGCTCCATGCCATAATGCCTGTAGTTTCTCTTATCATTCCTTGTTTCCATGTAAACCCATTTAAAGGTTTTGCACCTTCATCGAGCCAATCGTCTGAATCCTGAATAGGAGAATGATAATATTTTTTACTGTGATGTAGACAGATATAGTAAATGTAATGACAGTACATTCATCAGACAACACTAACATTCAATGTGTACTTACTATGTTTAGGCAGTACCTCCGGAAAAAGTTCATGAGGAAACTCTTTCCTTTTCTGAATGCCCCAGCAATTGCCACAACACACACGGGCTTGTCTTTAACTTCAGGACACAGTAAAAGAGAACTGAGTGCCTCTTCTTGCAGCACAAAAGGACCATTTCTCTTCTCTTGTATGATTAAAGGGATAGGTTTTCCATCTTCAAATGATGCCATTTTGATTTTTTCCTGTAAAAAGATACTTTCGATCATTTATTTATCATCATTTCTTCTATAGTAGATTCAGTTGACGGACATTTGGCCGAACGGACATTTGGCCGAACGGAAATTTGGTCGAAATATCTTTATTTAAAAAAATGGATAGTAACATAATTCAATACAATAAAAATAATAACTTTAGATAATAAAATAACCAATGAGAAGCTTATTTTCACCCGTTATATATTTGCGATAAAATCAATGATTATGAAAGAATTCAAATTGTTGAGCAATACATATGCTTGTAGTTCGTAATATGGACACTCATTTTTTACCTATTAAAATCAGTTTTCTGTTTTATAAAAATATCTTTAGAATTCGATGGAAATAAAAAAAAACATTTATTGAATTAACCGGAGGCTGCAGTTCGTAATATGGATACACATTATGTACATATTAAAATTTAATTTCTTTTTTATAAAATAACTTTCAATTCCATGGAAATAAAAATTATAATTAAATTAAACGAAGGCTGTAATAGGTAATATGGATTTACATTGAATAAATGTTCGTCCGGCCAAATTTACGCCAAATACACTTTCGGCCAATTGTCATTCGGCCAAGTGTCATTCGGCCAAGTGTCATTCGGCCAAGTGTCATTCGGCCAAGTGTTCGCGCACGAGTTGATTCATTTCATTGAAAAAAAAAAGATATATATTTATTAAGAGTAACAAAATTATCACTTTTCGTCAAATCATTATTTCACCACGTAGGCAAAAGTATTTGACGGATTTGCAGCGTCAGAGAGTAGAAACGATTTGTTTTGTGTTTTTCTTATTATTTATGTTATTGAAAATTTGTTTCATCTATAAAAGTTACCAGTCTGGATATTCATTCACATAAATTGTCCCTTAATGGTTACTAACCTATGGTTTAATACGTTATAGGATTATGCTTTTCTATTAATTTATATAAATTTTCAGAAAATTCTTCAATTTACTAACGTATGCTGAGAAATTAAAAGAACAAAGTCAGAATTACGGCTTGTATTTGTATTTATTTATATAACTTAGTGTTAGCCATTTATACAGTTTTTTCCGTACCACTTAAAAATGGCCTGATGATGTATTTACATATCGACAAATGATTATTGTTCTGTCGACTAGTTTTCCGTCTACAAATTGCTGTCGATAACGCTCACAATACAATACAGTTCTATACTGTGATTTACACCCTTCCCCAACATTTTTTTTGTTGAGAACTTTTCTTTTTCAGACTATTCTTTTTTTATTTAATATTTTTGGTGCTTATTATGAAAACAGTTTGTAATTTTTTTTCCAAAATTTGTGCTTAAATTTTTAATTTGAAAATACCTTTTCGTGTCGGTAAAAATGAGTCAACTCGTCTTCCTATAAACCATACTTCCTATACCCTATTTTCTTAAATTTTCTCAACATTTTAATACCAAATGTAAATAGATATCAAACATATTTAATTTTTATAACAATTGTTACCAAACATCTTGCAGTAAAGGCTAAAAATCGACGAGTATATACGTATGTAGCTGGTTTTTGAAGGTAAAGTTTTAGACAAGTATATACTCGTCGACGACAGAAAAAAAGAACATTTTGTGAAAACTTGTATACTCGTTTCTGCCGGGGAGGGGTTCAATATAGTTAGGCATTATATAGCTAACTAGAAATTTCACAGTTCTTTAGACAAATTAGTTTAATAAACCAGTAATTAATTCATGATTTTATTATCGATGAATGGATATTTGAATGCATAAATTAGAGTGGAATAATACATCAAAATTATACATTTGTTTGATTAGGTTTACTAATTTACAACTAGAACCACCATACAAGCAGTCAATTTTATATTTCTCAAATATTTGTATCTTATAAAATATTACTGTGGATGCTTGAAATTAGTTAAATTTATAGTGAGACACGTGACAATGGTGAGATATACTGGTCTTACACCTTGCACGATTTTGAGTGAAAATCTAGAAGCAACATGCTGTACAATGTTATGACGTGTCCCAAGCAACGTGGCATCGACCAACAGCGTTTGTCAGTGCTTGCTCATTGCTCGATACGCGTGCAAAACGGTGTATCACTGGTGAAAAATGTTTTCATTTTGACTGCTTGGTAGTTCTAGTAGTTCGCCGTTGCGTAGCAGTTCTAGTTACCTATTTGATAAGGAATGGTTTTTAAACTACAATGACACAGAAAAAAGTCCTAGTGACTATTATTTATTTATTAACAATAAATGACAGAAAAATTATATATAACGCATATAAAAACATAATAAAACTAGGACGGGCACTCAGTGGAACGAAAATTTTCACCGCCGCTTATAAATGACCTTGACCATCCAACAATCCTTGAGTTATAAATCACTCTGACATTAATCTTTGACCTGTTCGGTCCCAAAATCTAATAAACTGGTAACTGAATAATGACCAATCGTCCCACCAAATTTCAGGCAATTGGTTGAATACTTTTTCAGTCATGCGAATAGAAAGAAGATAAATAAATACCGTCTACTACATTACCTTCCGTAATCTGCGAAGGTATAAAGCAGTCATTTTGACTGCCTAGTAGCTCTAGTAGTGTCAAATGAGTGTTACTAGTAATGGTGACAGGTAAACTCTAAACTCTTTTAACAATGAACTTCAATATTGGCAACTTGCCTCTTAACTAATCCTTGTAGAGATTATGGTTCACTACATTAGTTCCCAAATAAACATTCAAGTCGATAAAGTTTATTTGCAATTAAAACAGTTGTTAAATAATCATTATTCTTACAATAGTAGTTTCGTAGTCTAATCTTCATTCGAACCAATTCTATCAATGTAGCACTACTTGTTTTTATAGCTGACGAATACCCTTTGGTGAAAATTACTTATTTCACCAAATTACTTATATTTTCACTAAATTTCTTATTCACTAAATTACTAATTTCACTAAATTATTTATTCCACCAAATTACTCAATTCACCAATTTACTTAATTCACCAAATTACTCATTTCACCAAATTACTCAATTCACCAAATTACTCAATTCACCAAATTACTCAATTCACCAAATTACTCAATTCACCAAATTACTCAATTCACCAAATTACTCAATTCACCAAATTACTCAATTCACCAAATTACTCAATTCACCAAATTACTCAATTCACCAAATTACTCAATTCACCAAATTACTCAATTCACCAAATTACTTAATTCACCAAATTACTTAATTCACCAAATTACTTAATTCACCAAATTACTTAATTCACCAAATTACTTATTTCACTAAATTACTTAATTCACTAAATTACTTATTTCACCAAATTACTTTTTTCACTAAATTACTTATTTCACTAAATTACTTATTTCACTAAATTACTTAATTCACCAAATTACTTAATTCACCAAATTACTTATTTCACCAAATTACTTATTTCACCAAATTACTTAATTCACCAAATTACTTATTTCACTAAATTACTTATTTCACTAAATTACTTATTCCACTAAATTACTTTTTTCTCTAATTAAACCCTATTAATTATTGGCTTACATTTTGGTGGAGGTTAAATCAAACATTTGTGATATGCTTTTCAATGAAATAAATAAATTATCAATTTAACAGGATGTTTTGTACATCTAATTATTGATTAGAAAAAGAAAAAAAACTATAAAAGAGCCATCTAGAGATAAATACAGATTAAGTGTCTCCGTTATGTAATAATTGTTGCATAAACACATTGCAAAGAACGTTCTATGTATATGTATGTATGCTATGTATATCTGTGTGTTATATTCGTACTATAATTAGATATATCAATTATTAGGTAAGTAATATAGTGTAAATTTTTTTTAGTAAATAAATAAATAATCTTTATTGATACAAATATAAAAATACAAATGAATATACCTTAAAAAATATATAATTTTATGAATCAAGCTTGTTCTAAGTATTACTGCTAGAGAGCAGCAAAAGTTTTAAGCAGATTCAATTAAGTGTTGCATATTAAGAAAATAAACAAGAAATATTATTAACATTAATGAAATAAAGCGCCATCTATTTAATTATCAATACAACTTATGTTAACTAAAAAAAACTCTATCATTATTATCCAAACTACAGAAACCAGTAAAGTGTTCTGAACTATTCTCCAAAAACTTCATCGATTATGCCTTCTGTTTTCAGCAAATTACGAGTAAATGTAGAAGAAAATTAGCTAATGTTAAAAATATCCCGTAAATTCTACAGACTGGTTAAAGAATGTTAAAATATTTCATATGAGAATCAGAAGCAACCTTCCTTTAAAACTCAAAATCTCATAGAAGTAGTATTTGCTTTAAAATAATTCCTAGATTACCATGTTAATTTATGGCTTGAAAATCATTATAAATATATGAAGCAAACAAGTTTACTGTCTACATTGTATGTCTTTTCTATATGTGTTATAAATTTATACATTCAAAAGATATATATGTGATTATGTATATATTGATAAATTATTATTTATTTAATAATAGGCTCGTATATGGTTAAGGAATTGATACGAAAAAACGTTAAAATGAAAGGAAATATATTATTTACCTATTTTAGTAGAGTAAGGGAATAAAATACAAAGAAGAATTTGGAATGTTTAGTGTGTGTTTTACGCTCGTACCTAAAGTATAAATACGATAACGTTCTACGTCCTGTCCATACGTTCCGACAAATCAGAACGGGTTTTATTCGCAAGAATAAGAACGTTCCCATTTCTGCCTGTGTTCGCGTCTAAACTAAAAGTCTTTGTTCGCGATTGTGGATTGTAATTCATTGACAAATATTTTGTATGTTGTTGTGGATAGGAAATACCATGTGATTTACCGTTATTAAAAACATCATAGTTTTTGAAAAATTGTAATTGGCTACCAAACCTTCGTATTGTATGATAGTACTTATAAAGGTAGTGTATCTAGGAAACTATCGCAGCGGACACTCACATTATTCGGAAAGTGTAAGTTTACATAGATCGTTTTTTTCTAATGTTCAGGTCTACATTAATGTTCACATTTCAAATAGTGTCAACATCCACTCTCCGGTTACTGTGGGTGTTCCCTTTCAACATTTATTTGAATAATGCAAAAGCAGTGATTTGTAATCACTAGCATTAATAAATATTCTCGAAATGTAATAAATATATCCTATTCAGTAGCTTAATTAATTATTCTCACAATAAATTAAAATGAATAATTGATATGAATGTTATATTAATTCATTGTATTCTCAATCTATAATGTAATTATATTCTCACTGTTAGATTAAGTTCCCATGTTTTATAATCTAATGATTTGCTTATCTTTGTTGGTGTTAGAAGTATAAACATTAACTAGGCAATAAAATCAATAGAGTCTCATCAAAGATGTTTTGTATTTATGTTTCTTAATCGCTAACATTCTAAATGCAGTCAGAGTGTTAGGATGGTAATGCAGTTTAATATCCATTAATGTTAGTTGCTTAAATTAATGTCTAATATCTATCAAGTTATTTTCAAAATAAGTAGAAGCTAAGTTGTTTGGTCACAATATAAGAGACCGTTTCTAGGCTTCGGATCTCATTTCTATCCCTTCACTAGATTGTCTAAGATCTCAAGTTAGCCATTTATTTGGCAAGTTTCGGTGAATAATATCTTCCATAGACGTTTGTTAGATAAGTAGTATCAGACTCTGTAATATTAATAGTAGAGATTGAAATCAATATTGCAATACTTTTTATTGAAATATATTATGCCTACTATCATATTGTAATAATTTTTATAATGTAATGATGCTTTGCTTAATTATGTTGTTCTACTTTACCGTAAAACTGAATTCTAATTTCCAAATTTTTACTGTTTTTTTACAGGCTACTACACTACCACTCTCACACTCTACACTCACTCTCACACTCTACACTCACTCTCACACTCTACACTCACTCTCACACTCTACACTCACTCTCACACTCTACACTCACTCTCACACTCTACACTCACTCTCACACTCTACACTCACTCTCACACTCTACACTCACTCTCACACTCTACACTCACTCTTACACTCACTCTTACACTCTACACTTTATCTTATCCTTTGTAAACATTTATTCTTGTGAACATATTTCTTTAGTGTTGGTTTAAACTCCATTTTTAACCTTCTACCAACTAATTTTAATATCAAATCAAACCATTTAGCAACAACCAAAAACTTACATTAAACAAGCTTACTAGGTGTCTACATAGTTAAAGTAGAAACAACTACCAAATAATTCGTACGTATCTATAGGTATCTAGGTACTTAAAATGGTAATCAGTAATCAAATTTGTTCAACTTAATTTGCAAGCATCCCAACCAAAGAATTGAATTAGTATAAATAATGAATTCGGTCATTAATTTAAAAAATTGTAATCATTATCTAATTAATTTCATAAATAATTAATATTCATTGTGATAGCTGCCGTTAACAAATTTATCCACAATGATAAAAAACATGACAGTTTCAATTTTTAAAACAATTTGTTCATTATTTCACGAAAAAGTTTACAGTATTTCAGAGAAAACGTCTGGACATGAAATTCATTTGGCTATATACCTATTAAATAAATAATATCTAAAAACAGTAAATAAATCTATCAAAAAAAAAAATACACAGAATACATAAAATAAATAAAAACTCACCAGAATGTCTAATGCGATGTAACTACACAATATATTACGAGATGAAATGCACGTTACTGGCTATGCTCAGCAGAATATGTATGCACACTCTAGGACAGTCGACTGGGAAATGAGGAACTAACCTGAACAACCTCATGCATTATTGAGGAAGAGTTGCCAGATATCTCTATCATTAACTTAATTACTTATTACTTACAAGTTGTTGATTCCACTTTTTGACATAATAAAATAGCATACTAAAAACTACATCTTATTACTTCCATTACGGGTTATGAGTGAATAATTCAGAAACAGTCTTTGTTGTATTCGTATCATTGCATCATGTTCAGCAACTCCTATTTATATCAAGTAGAATAAACACTCCACTCATACTTTGTCTACCTTTAATTAATTTATTGCATACCTTCGTAGCCACTTCAATCGATTTTGACCTTTTCATGACCTTGATTTTGACAAATGACCAATCGTCTCACCAAATTTCATCCAATTCGGTTGAATAGGTTTGAGTTATAAATCACCTTGACCTTTCACCTGCTAGCTCCCAAAATCTAATCAAATTGTTCGTGGATAATGAACCTATGAGTTCGTTCTATGAGTTCGTTCTATGAGTTCGTTCTATGAGTTCTTTCTATGAGTTCGTTCTATGAGTTCGTTCTATGAGTTCGTTCTATGAGTTCTTTCTATGAGTTCGTTCTATGAGTTCTTTCTATGAGTTCGTTCTATGAGTTCGTTCAATGAGTTCGTTCTATGAGTTCGTTCTATGAGTTCGTTCTATGAGTTCTTTCTATGAGTTCGTTCTATGAGTTCGTTCAATGAGTTCGTTCAATGAGTTCATTCTATGAGTTCATTCTATGAGTTCATTCTATGAGTTCATTCTATGAGTTCATTCTATGAGTTCATTCTATGAGTTCATTCTATGAGTTCTTTCTATGAGTTTGTTCTATGAGTTCATTCTATGAGTTCGTTCTATGAGTTCATTCTATGAGTTTGTTCTATGAGTTCTTTCTATGAGTTCATTCTATGAGTTCTTTCTATGAGTTTGTTCTATGAGTTCATTCTATGAGTTCGTTCTATGAGTTCATTCTATGAGTTTGTTCTATGAGTTTGTTCTATGAGTTCATTCTATGAGTTTGTTCTATGAGTTCATTCTATGAGTTCTTTCTATGAGTTTGTTCTATGAGTTCATTCTATGAGTTCGTTCAATGAGTTCATTCTATGAGTTTGTTCTATGAGTTCTTTCTATGAGTTCATTCTATGAGTTCATTCTATGAGTTCATTCTATGAGTTCGTTCTATGAGTTCATTCTATGAGTTCATTCTATGAGTTCATTCTATGAGTTCATTCTATGAGTTCATTCTATGAGTTCATTCTATGAGTTCATTCTATGAGTTCATTCTATGAGTTCGTTCTATGAGTTCGTTCTATGAGTTCATTCTATGAGTTCATTTTATGAGTTCGTTCTATGAGTTCGTTCTATGAGTTTGTTCTATGAGTTCGTTCTATGAGTTCATTCTATGAGTTTGTTCTATGAGTTCGTTCTATGAGTTCGTTCTATGAGTTCGTTCTATGAGTATGTTCTATGAGTTCGTTCTATGAGTTCATTCTATGAGTTTGTTCTATGAGTTCATTCTATGAGTTTGTTCTATGAGTTCATTCTATGAGTTCGTTCTATGAGTTCATTCTATGAGTTCATTCTATGAGTTCGTTCTATGAGTTCGTTCTATGAGTTCGTTCTATGAGTTCGTTCTATGAGTTTGTTCTATGAGTTCGTTCTATGAGTTCATTCTATGAGTTTGTTCTATGAGTTCATTCTATGAGTTTGTTCTATGAGTTCGTTCTATGAGTTTGTTCTATGAGTTCATTCTATGAGTTCATTCTATGAGTTCATTCTATGAGTTTGTTCTATGAGTTTGTTCTATGAGTTCATTCTATGAGTTCATTCTATGAGTTTGTTCTATGAGTTTGTTCTATGAGTTCATTCTATGAGTTTGTTCTATGAGTTCGTTCTATGAGTTTGTTCTATGAGTTCATTCTATGAGTTTGCTCTATGAGTTCATTCTATGAGTTTGTTCTATGAGTTCATTCTATGAGTTTGTTCTATGAGTTCGTTCTATGAGTTTGTTCTATGAGTTCATTCTATGAGTTTGTTCTATGAGTTCATTCTATGAGTTTGTTCTATGAGTTCGTTCTATGAGTTTGTTCTATGAGTTCATTCTATGAGTTTGTTCTATGAGTTTGTTCTATGAGTTCATTCTATGAGTTTGTTCTATGAGTTCTTTCTATGAGTTTGTTCTATGAGTTTGTTCTATGAGTTTGTTCTATGAGTTTATTCTATGAGTTCGTTCTATGAGTTTGTTCTATGAGTTTGTTCTATGAGTTCATTCTATGAGTTTGTTCTATGAGTTCGTTCTATGAGTTTGTTCTATGAGTTTGTTCTATGAGTTCATTCTATGAGTTTGTTCTATGAGTTCGTTCTATGAGTTTGTTCTATGAGTTTGTTCTATGAGTTTGTTCTATGAGTTTATTCTATGAGTTCGTTCTATGAGTTTGTTCTATGAGTTCGTTCTATGAGTTTGTTCTATGAGTTTGTTCTATGAGTTTATTCTATGAGTTCGTTCTATGAGTTTGTTCTATGAGTTTGTTCTATGAGTTTGTTCTATGAGTTTGTTCTATGACTTCGTTCAATGAGTTTGTTCTATGAGTTCTTTCTATGAGTTTGTTCTATGAGTTCATTCTATGAGTTTGTTCTATGAGTTTGTTCTATGAGTTCATTCTATGAGTTCATTCTATGAGTTCATTCTATGAGTTTGTTCTATGAGTTTGTTCTATGAGTTCATTCTATGAGTTCATTCTATGAGTTCATTCTATGAGTTTGTTCTATGAGTTTGTTCTATGAGTTCGTTCTATGAGTTTGTTCTATGAGTTCATTCTATGAGTTTGTTCTATGAGTTTGTTCTATGAGTTTATTCTATGAGTTTGTTCTATGAGTTTGTTCTATGAGTTCGTTCTATGAGTTTGTTCTATGAGTTTGTTCTATGAGTTTGTTCTATGAGTTCATTCTATGAGTTCATTCTATGAGTTCTTTCTATGAGTTTGTTCTATGAGTTTGTTCTATGAGTTTATTCTATGAGTTCATTCTATGAGTTCATTCTATGAGTTCATTCTATGAGTTCATTCTATGAGTTCGTTCTATGAGTTTGTTCTATGAGTTCGTTCTATGAGTTCGTTCTATGAGTTCGTTTTATGAGTTTATTCTATGAGTTTGTTCTATGAGTTTGTTCTATGAGCTTGTTCTATGAGTTCGTTCTATGAGTTCATTCTATGAGTTTATTCTATGAGTTCGTTCTATGAGTTTGTTCTATGAGTTCGTTCTATGAGTTTGTTCTATGAGTTCATTCTATGAGTTTGTTCTATGAGTTTGTTCTATGAGTTTGTTCTATGAGTTTGTTCTATGAGTTTATTCTATGAGTTCGTTCTATGAGTTCATTCTATGAGTTCATTCTATGAGTTCATTCTATGAGTTCATTTTATGAGTTCGTTCTATGAGTTTGTTCTATGAGTTCATTCTATGAGTTTATTCTATGAGTTTGTTCTATGAGTTCGTTCTATGAGTTTGTTCTATGAGTTCATTCTATGAGTTTGTTCTATGAGTTTGTTCTATGAGTTCGTTCTATGAGTTCATTCTATGAGTTCATTCTATGAGTTCGTTCTATGAGTTCATTCTATGAGTTCATTCTATGAGTTCGTTCTATGAGTTCGTTCTATGAGTTCGTTCTATGAGTTCGTTCTATGAGTTTGTTCTATGAGTTCGTTCTATGAGTTCATTCTATGAGTTTGTTCTATGAGTTCATTCTATGAGTTTGTTCTATGAGTTCATTCTATGAGTTCGTTCTATGAGTTCATTCTATGAGTTCATTCTATGAGTTTGTTCTATGAGTTCGTTCTATGAGTTTGTTCTATGAGTTCATTCTATGAGTTTATTCTATGAGTTCGTTCTATGAGTTCGTTCTATGAGTTTGTTCTATGAGTTCGTTCTATGAGTTTGTTCTATGAGTTCATTCTATGAGTTTGTTCTATGAGTTCGTTCTATGAGTTCATTCTATGAGTTCATTCTATGAGTTCGTTCTATGAGTTCATTCTATGAGTTCATTCTATGAGTTCGTTCTATGAGTTCGTTCTATGAGTTCGTTCTATGAGTTCGTTCTATGAGTTTGTTCTATGAGTTCGTTCTATGAGTTCATTCTATGAGTTTGTTCTATGAGTTCATTCTATGAGTTTGTTCTATGAGTTCATTCTATGAGTTCATTCTATGAGTTTGTTCTATGAGTTCGTTCTATGAGTTTGTTCTATGAGTTCATTCTATGAGTTTGTTCTATGAGTTCATTCTATGAGTTTGTTCTATGAGTTCGTTCTATGAGTTCGTTCTATGAGTTTGTTCTATGAGTTCGTTCTATGAGTTTGTTCTATGAGTTCGTTCTATGAGTTTGTTCTATGAGTTCGTTCTATGAGTTTGTTCTATGAGTTCATTCCATGAGTTTGTTCTATGAGTTCATTCTATGAGTTTGTTCTATGAGTTCATTCTATGAGTTCGTTCTATGAGTTCGTTCTATGAGTTCATTTTATGAGTTCGTTCTATGAGTTCGTTCTATGAGTTCATTCTATGAGTTCATTCTATGAGTTTGTTCTATGAGTTTGTTCTATGAGTTCATTCTATGAGTTCATTCTATGAGTTTGTTCTATGAGTTTGTTCTATGAGTTCATTCTATGAGTTTGTTCTATGAGTTCGTTCTATGAGTTTGTTCTATGAGTTCATTCTATGAGTTTGCTCTATGAGTTCATTCTATGAGTTTGTTCTATGAGTTCATTCTATGAGTTTGTTCTATGAGTTCGTTCTATGAGTTTGTTCTATGAGTTCATTCTATGAGTTTGTTCTATGAGTTCATTCTATGAGTTTGTTCTATGAGTTCGTTCTATGAGTTTGTTCTATGAGTTCATTCTATGAGTTTGTTCTATGAGTTTGTTCTATGAGTTCATTCTATGAGTTTGTTCTATGAGTTCTTTCTATGAGTTTGTTCTATGAGTTTGTTCTATGAGTTTGTTCTATGAGTTTATTCTATGAGTTCGTTCTATGAGTTTGTTCTATGAGTTTGTTCTATGAGTTCATTCTATGAGTTTGTTCTATGAGTTCGTTCTATGAGTTTGTTCTATGAGTTTGTTCTATGAGTTCATTCTATGAGTTTGTTCTATGAGTTCGTTCTATGAGTTTGTTCTATGAGTTTGTTCTATGAGTTTGTTCTATGAGTTTATTCTATGAGTTCGTTCTATGAGTTTGTTCTATGAGTTCGTTCTATGAGTTTGTTCTATGAGTTTGTTCTATGAGTTTATTCTATGAGTTCGTTCTATGAGTTTGTTCTATGAGTTCATTCTATGAGTTTGTTCTATGAGTTTGTTCTATGAGTTCGTTCAATGAGTTTGTTCTATGAGTTCTTTCTATGAGTTTGTTCTATGAGTTCATTCTATGAGTTTGTTCTATGAGTTTGTTCTATGAGTTCATTCTATGAGTTCATTCTATGAGTTCATTCTATGAGTTTGTTCTATGAGTTTGTTCTATGAGTTCGTTCTATGAGTTTGTTCTATGAGTTCATTCTATGAGTTTGTTCTATGAGTTTGTTCTATGAGTTTATTCTATGAGTTTGTTCTATGAGTTTGTTCTATGAGTTCGTTCTATGAGTTTGTTCTATGAGTTTGTTCTATGAGTTTGTTCTATGAGTTCATTCTATGAGTTCATTCTATGAGTTCTTTCTATGAGTTTGTTCTATGAGTTTGTTCTATGAGTTTATTCTATGAGTTTGTTCTATGAGTTCGTTCTATGAGTTTGTTCTATGAGTTTGTTCTATGAGTTCATTCTATGAGTTTGTTCTATGAGTTCGTTCTATGAGTTTGTTCTATGAGTTTGTTCTATGAGTTTGTTCTATGAGTTTATTCTATGAGTTCGTTCTATGAGTTTGTTCTATGAGTTCGTTCTATGAGTTTGTTCTATGAGTTTGTTCTATGAGTTTATTCTATGAGTTCGTTCTATGAGTTTGTTCTATGAGTTCATTCTATGAGTTTGTTCTATGAGTTTGTTCTATGAGTTCGTTCAATGAGTTTGTTCTATGAGTTCTTTCTATGAGTTTGTTCTATGAGTTCATTCTATGAGTTTGTTCTATGAGTTTGTTCTATGAGTTCATTCTATGAGTTCATTCTATGAGTTCATTCTATGAGTTTGTTCTATGAGTTTGTTCTATGAGTTCGTTCTATGAGTTTGTTCTATGAGTTCATTCTATGAGTTTGTTCTATGAGTTTGTTCTATGAGTTTATTCTATGAGTTTGTTCTATGAGTTTGTTCTATGAGTTCGTTCTATGAGTTTGTTCTATGAGTTTGTTCTATGAGTTTGTTCTAAGAGTTCATTCTATGAGTTCATTCTATGAGTTCTTTCTATGAGTTTGTTCTATGAGTTTGTTCTATGAGTTTATTCTATGAGTTCATTCTATGAGTTCATTCTATGAGTTCATTCTTTGAGTTCATTCTATGAGTTCGTTCTATGAGTTTGTTCTATGAGTTCGTTCTATGAGTTCGTTCTATGAGTTCGTTCTATGAGTTTGTTCTATGAGTTTGTTCTATGAGTTTGTTCTATGAGCTTGTTCTATGAGTTCGTTCTATGAGTTCATTCTATGAGTTTATTCTATGAGTTCGTTCTATGAGTTTGTTCTATGAGTTCGTTCTAAGAGTTTGTTCTATGAGTTCATTCTATGAGTTTGTTCTATGAGTTTGTTCTATGAGTTTGTTCTATGAGTTTGTTCTATGAGTTTATTCTATGAGTTCGTTCTATGAGTTCATTCTATGAGTTCATTCTATGAGTTCATTCTATGAGTTCATTTTATGAGTTCGTTCTATGAGTTTGTTCTATGAGTTCATTCTATGAGTTTATTCTATGAGTTTGTTCTATGAGTTCGTTCTATGAGTTTGTTCTATGAGTTCATTCTATGAGTTTGTTCTATGAGTTTGTTCTATGAGTTCGTTCTATGAGTTCATTCTATGAGTTCATTCTATGAGTTCGTTCTATGAGTTCATTCTATGAGTTCATTCTATGAGTTCGTTCTATGAGTTCGTTCTATGAGTTCGTTCTATGAGTTCGTTCTATGAGTTTGTTCTATGAGTTCGTTCTATGAGTTCATTCTATGAGTTTGTTCTATGAGTTCATTCTATGAGTTTGTTCTATGAGTTCATTCTATGAGTTCGTTCTATGAGTTCATTCTATGAGTTCATTCTATGAGTTTGTTCTATGAGTTCGTTCTATGAGTTTGTTCTATGAGTTCATTCTATGAGTTTATTCTATGAGTTCGTTCTATGAGTTCGTTCTATGAGTTTGTTCTATGAGTTCGTTCTATGAGTTTGTTCTATGAGTTCATTCTATGAGTTTGTTCTATGAGTTCGTTCTATGAGTTCATTCTATGAGTTCATTCTATGAGTTCGTTCTATGAGTTCATTCTATGAGTTCATTCTATGAGTTCGTTCTATGAGTTCGTTCTATGAGTTCGTTCTATGAGTTCGTTCTATGAGTTTGTTCTATGAGTTCGTTCTATGAGTTCATTCTATGAGTTTGTTCTATGAGTTCATTCTATGAGTTTGTTCTATGAGTTCATTCTATGAGTTCATTCTATGAGTTTGTTCTATGAGTTCGTTCTATGAGTTTGTTCTATGAGTTCATTCTATGAGTTTGTTCTATGAGTTCATTCTATGAGTTTGTTCTATGAGTTCGTTCTATGAGTTCGTTCTATGAGTTTGTTCTATGAGTTCGTTCTATGAGTTTGTTCTATGAGTTCGTTCTATGAGTTTGTTCTATGAGTTCGTTCTATGAGTTTGTTCTATGAGTTCATTCCATGAGTTTGTTCTATGAGTTCATTCTATGAGTTTGTTCTATGAGTTCATTCTATGAGTTCGTTCTATGAGTTCGTTCTATGAGTTCATTTTATGAGTTCGTTCTATGAGTTCGTTCTATGAGTTCATTCTATGAGTTCATTCTATGAGTTTGTTCTATGAGTTTGTTCTATGAGTTCATTCTATGAGTTCATTCTATGAGTTTGTTCTATGAGTTTGTTCTATGAGTTCATTCTATGAGTTTGTTCTATGAGTTCGTTCTATGAGTTTGTTCTATGAGTTCATTCTATGAGTTTGCTCTATGAGTTCATTCTATGAGTTTGTTCTATGAGTTCATTCTATGAGTTTGTTCTATGAGTTCGTTCTATGAGTTTGTTCTATGAGTTCATTCTATGAGTTTGTTCTATGAGTTCATTCTATGAGTTTGTTCTATGAGTTCGTTCTATGAGTTTGTTCTATGAGTTCATTCTATGAGTTTGTTCTATGAGTTTGTTCTATGAATTCATTCTATGAGTTTGTTCTATGAGTTCTTTCTATGAGTTTGTTCTATGAGTTTGTTCTATGAGTTTGTTCTATGAGTTTATTCTATGAGTTCGTTCTATGAGTTTGTTCTATGAGTTTGTTCTATGAGTTCATTCTATGAGTTTGTTCTATGAGTTCGTTCTATGAGTTTGTTCTATGAGTTTGTTCTATGAGTTCATTCTATGAGTTTGTTCTATGAGTTCGTTCTATGAGTTTGTTCTATGAGTTTGTTCTATGAGTTTGTTCTATGAGTTTATTCTATGAGTTCGTTCTATGAGTTTGTTCTATGAGTTCGTTCTATGAGTTTGTTCTATGAGTTTGTTCTATGAGTTTATTCTATGAGTTCGTTCTATGAGTTTGTTCTATGAGTTCATTCTATGAGTTTGTTCTATGAGTTTGTTCTATGAGTTCGTTCAATGAGTTTGTTCTATGAGTTCTTTCTATGAGTTTGTTCTATGAGTTCATTCTATGAGTTTGTTCTATGAGTTTGTTCTATGAGTTCATTCTATGAGTTCATTCTATGAGTTCATTCTATGAGTTTGTTCTATGAGTTTGTTCTATGAGTTCGTTCTATGAGTTTGTTCTATGAGTTCATTCTATGAGTTTGTTCTATGAGTTTGTTCTATGAGTTTATTCTATGAGTTTGTTCTATGAGTTTGTTCTATGAGTTCGTTCTATGAGTTTGTTCTATGAGTTTGTTCTATGAGTTTGTTCTATGAGTTCATTCTATGAGTTCATTCTATGAGTTCTTTCTATGAGTTTGTTCTATGAGTTTGTTCTATGAGTTTATTCTATGAGTTCATTCTATGAGTTCATTCTATGAGTTCATTCTATGAGTTCATTCTATGAGTTCGTTCTATGAGTTTGTTCTATGAGTTCGTTCTATGAGTTCGTTCTATGAGTTCGTTCTATGAGTTTGTTCTATGAGTTTGTTCTATGAGTTTGTTCTATGAGCTTGTTCTATGAGTTCGTTCTATGAGTTCATTCTATGAGTTTATTCTATGAGTTCGTTCTATGAGTTTGTTCTATGAGTTCGTTCTATGAGTTTGTTCTATGAGTTCATTCTATGAGTTTGTTCTATGAGTTTGTTCTATGAGTTTGTTCTATGAGTTTGTTCTATGAGTTTATTCTATGAGTTCGTTCTATGAGTTCATTCTATGAGTTCATTCTATGAGTTCATTCTATGAGTTCATTTTATGAGTTCGTTCTATGAGTTTGTTCTATGAGTTCATTCTATGAGTTTATTCTATGAGTTTGTTCTATGAGTTCGTTCTATGAGTTTGTTCTATGAGTTCATTCTATGAGTTTGTTCTATGAGTTTGTTCTATGAGTTCGTTCTATGAGTTCATTCTATGAGTTCATTCTATGAGTTCGTTCTATGAGTTCATTCTATGAGTTCATTCTATGAGTTCGTTCTATGAGTTCGTTCTATGAGTTCGTTCTATGAGTTCGTTCTATGAGTTTGTTCTATGAGTTCGTTCTATGAGTTCATTCTATGAGTTTGTTCTATGAGTTCATTCTATGAGTTTGTTCTATGAGTTCATTCTATGAGTTCGTTCTATGAGTTCATTCTATGAGTTCATTCTATGAGTTTGTTCTATGAGTTCGTTCTATGAGTTTGTTCTATGAGTTCATTCTATGAGTTTATTCTATGAGTTCGTTCTATGAGTTCGTTCTATGAGTTTGTTCTATGAGTTCGTTCTATGAGTTTGTTCTATGAGTTCATTCTATGAGTTTGTTCTATGAGTTCGTTCTATGAGTTCATTCTATGAGTTCATTCTATGAGTTCGTTCTATGAGTTCATTCTATGAGTTCATTCTATGAGTTCGTTCTATGAGTTCGTTCTATGAGTTCGTTCTATGAGTTCGTTCTATGAGTTTGTTCTATGAGTTCGTTCTATGAGTTCATTCTATGAGTTTGTTCTATGAGTTCATTCTATGAGTTTGTTCTATGAGTTCATTCTATGAGTTCATTCTATGAGTTTGTTCTATGAGTTCGTTCTATGAGTTTGTTCTATGAGTTCATTCTATGAGTTTGTTCTATGAGTTCATTCTATGAGTTTGTTCTATGAGTTCGTTCTATGAGTTCGTTCTATGAGTTTGTTCTATGAGTTCGTTCTATGAGTTTGTTCTATGAGTTCGTTCTATGAGTTTGTTCTATGAGTTCGTTCTATGAGTTTGTTCTATGAGTTCATTCCATGAGTTTGTTCTATGAGTTCATTCTATGAGTTTGTTCCATGAGTTCATTCTATGAGTTTGTTCTATGAGTTCATTCTATGAGTTTGTTCTATGAGTTCGTTCTATGAGTTTGTTTTATGAGTTCATTCTATGAGTTTGTTCTATGAGTTCATTCTATGAGTTTGTTCTATGAGTTCATTCTATGAGTTTGTTCTATGAGTTCATTCTATGAGTTCGTTCTATGAGTTCGTTCTATGAGTTCATTCTATGAGTTCATTCTATGAGTTCATTCTATGAGTTTGTTCTATGAGTTCATTCTATGAGTTCGTTCTATGAGTTCGTTCTATGAGTTTGTTCTATGAGTTTGTTCTATGAGTTCGTTCTATGAGTTTGTTCTATGAGTTCGTTCTATGAGTTTGTTCTATGAGTTCATTCTATGAGTTTGTTCTATGAGTTTGTTCTATGAGTTCGTTCTATGAGTTCATTCTATGAGTTCATTCTATGAGTTCGTTCTATGAGTTCATTCTATGAGTTCATTCTATGAGTTCGTTCTATGAGTTCGTTCTATGAGTTCGTTCTATGAGTTCGTTCTATGAGTTTGTTCTATGAGTTCGTTCTATGAGTTCATTCTATGAGTTTGTTCTATGAGTTCATTCTATGAGTTTGTTCTATGAGTTCATTCTATGAGTTCGTTCTATGAGTTCATTCTATGAGTTCATTCTATGAGTTTGTTCTATGAGTTCGTTCTATGAGTTTGTTCTATGAGTTCATTCTATGAGTTTATTCTATGAGTTCGTTCTATGAGTTCGTTCTATGAGTTTGTTCTATGAGTTCGTTCTATGAGTTTGTTCTATGAGTTCATTCTATGAGTTTGTTCTATGAGTTCGTTCTATGAGTTCATTCTATGAGTTCATTCTATGAGTTCGTTCTATGAGTTCATTCTATGAGTTCATTCTATGAGTTCGTTCTATGAGTTCGTTCTATGAGTTCGTTCTATGAGTTCGTTCTATGAGTTTGTTCTATGAGTTCGTTCTATGAGTTCATTCTATGAGTTTGTTCTATGAGTTCATTCTATGAGTTTGTTCTATGAGTTCATTCTATGAGTTCATTCTATGAGTTTGTTCTATGAGTTCGTTCTATGAGTTTGTTCTATGAGTTCATTCTATGAGTTTGTTCTATGAGTTCATTCTATGAGTTTGTTCTATGAGTTCGTTCTATGAGTTCGTTCTATGAGTTTGTTCTATGAGTTCGTTCTATGAGTTTGTTCTATGAGTTCGTTCTATGAGTTTGTTCTATGAGTTCGTTCTATGAGTTTGTTCTATGAGTTCATTCCATGAGTTTGTTCTATGAGTTCATTCTATGAGTTTGTTCTATGAGTTCATTCTATGAGTTCGTTCTATGAGTTCGTTCTATGAGTTCATTTTATGAGTTCGTTCTATGAGTTCGTTCTATGAGTTCATTCTATGAGTTCATTCTATGAGTTTGTTCTATGAGTTTGTTCTATGAGTTCATTCTATGAGTTCATTCTATGAGTTTGTTCTATGAGTTTGTTCTATGAGTTCATTCTATGAGTTTGTTCTATGAGTTCGTTCTATGAGTTTGTTCTATGAGTTCATTCTATGAGTTTGCTCTATGAGTTCATTCTATGAGTTTGTTCTATGAGTTCATTCTATGAGTTTGTTCTATGAGTTCGTTCTATGAGTTTGTTCTATGAGTTCATTCTATGAGTTTGTTCTATGAGTTCATTCTATGAGTTTGTTCTATGAGTTCGTTCTATGAGTTTGTTCTATGAGTTCATTCTATGAGTTTGTTCTATGAGTTTGTTCTATGAGTTCATTCTATGAGTTTGTTCTATGAGTTCTTTCTATGAGTTTGTTCTATGAGTTTGTTCTATGAGTTTGTTCTATGAGTTTATTCTATGAGTTCGTTCTATGAGTTTGTTCTATGAGTTTGTTCTATGAGTTCATTCTATGAGTTTGTTCTATGAGTTCGTTCTATGAGTTTGTTCTATGAGTTTGTTCTATGAGTTCATTCTATGAGTTTGTTCTATGAGTTCGTTCTATGAGTTTGTTCTATGAGTTTGTTCTATGAGTTTGTTCTATGAGTTTATTCTATGAGTTCGTTCTATGAGTTTGTTCTATGAGTTCGTTCTATGAGTTTGTTCTATGAGTTTGTTCTATGAGTTTATTCTATGAGTTCGTTCTATGAGTTTGTTCTATGAGTTCATTCTATGAGTTTGTTCTATGAGTTTGTTCTATGAGTTCGTTCAATGAGTTTGTTCTATGAGTTCTTTCTATGAGTTTGTTCTATGAGTTCATTCTATGAGTTTTTTCTATGAGTTTGTTCTATGAGTTCATTCTATGAGTTCATTCTATGAGTTCATTCTATGAGTTTGTTCTATGAGTTTGTTCTATGAGTTCGTTCTATGAGTTTGTTCTATGAGTTCATTCTATGAGTTTGTTCTATGAGTTTGTTCTATGAGTTTATTCTATGAGTTTGTTCTATGAGTTTGTTCTATGAGTTCGTTCTATGAGTTTGTTCTATGAGTTTGTTCTATGAGTTTGTTCTATGAGTTCATTCTATGAGTTCATTCTATGAGTTCTTTCTATGAGTTTGTTCTATGAGTTTGTTCTATGAGTTTATTCTATGAGTTCATTCTATGAGTTCATTCTATGAGTTCATTCTATGAGTTCATTCTATGAGTTCGTTCTATGAGTTTGTTCTATGAGTTCGTTCTATGAGTTCGTTCTATGAGTTCGTTCTATGAGTTTGTTCTATGAGTTTGTTCTATGAGTTTGTTCTATGAGCTTGTTCTATGAGTTCGTTCTATGAGTTCATTCTATGAGTTTATTCTATGAGTTCGTTCTATGAGTTTGTTCTATGAGTTCGTTCTATGAGTTTGTTCTATGAGTTCATTCTATGAGTTTGTTCTATGAGTTTGTTCTATGAGTTTGTTCTATGAGTTTGTTCTATGAGTTTATTCTATGAGTTCGTTCTATGAGTTCATTCTATGAGTTCATTCTATGAGTTCATTCTATGAGTTCATTCTATGAGTTCATTTTATGAGTTCGTTCTATGAGTTTGTTCTATGAGTTCATTCTATGAGTTTATTCTATGAGTTTGTTCTATGAGTTCGTTCTATGAGTTTGTTCTATGAGTTCATTCTATGAGTTTGTTCTATGAGTTTGTTCTATGAGTTCGTTCTATGAGTTCATTCTATGAGTTCATTCTATGAGTTCGTTCTATGAGTTCATTCTATGAGTTCATTCTATGAGTTCGTTCTATGAGTTCGTTCTATGAGTTCGTTCTATGAGTTCGTTCTATGAGTTTGTTCTATGAGTTCGTTCTATGAGTTCATTCTATGAGTTTGTTCTATGAGTTCATTCTATGAGTTTGTTCTATGAGTTCATTCTATGAGTTCGTTCTATGAGTTCATTCTATGAGTTCATTCTATGAGTTTGTTCTATGAGTTCGTTCTATGAGTTTGTTCTATGAGTTCATTCTATGAGTTTATTCTATGAGTTCGTTCTATGAGTTCGTTCTATGAGTTTGTTCTATGAGTTCGTTCTATGAGTTTGTTCTATGAGTTCATTCTATGAGTTTGTTCTATGAGTTCGTTCTATGAGTTCATTCTATGAGTTCATTCTATGAGTTCGTTCTATGAGTTCATTCTATGAGTTCATTCTATGAGTTCGTTCTATGAGTTCGTTCTATGAGTTCGTTCTATGAGTTCGTTCTATGAGTTTGTTCTATGAGTTCGTTCTATGAGTTCATTCTATGAGTTTGTTCTATGAGTTCATTCTATGAGTTTGTTCTATGAGTTCATTCTATGAGTTCATTCTATGAGTTTGTTCTATGAGTTCGTTCTATGAGTTTGTTCTATGAGTTCATTCTATGAGTTTGTTCTATGAGTTCATTCTATGAGTTTGTTCTATGAGTTCGTTCTATGAGTTCGTTCTATGAGTTTGTTCTATGAGTTCGTTCTATGAGTTTGTTCTATGAGTTCGTTCTATGAGTTTGTTCTATGAGTTCGTTCTATGAGTTTGTTCTATGAGTTCATTCCATGAGTTTGTTCTATGAGTTCATTCTATGAGTTTGTTCTATGAGTTCATTCTATGAGTTTGTTCTATGAGTTCATTCTATGAGTTTGTTCTATGAGTTCGTTCTATGAGTTTGTTTTATGAGTTCATTCTATGAGTTTGTTCTATGAGTTCATTCTATGAGTTTGTTCTATGAGTTCATTCTATGAGTTTGTTCTATGAGTTCATTCTATGAGTTCGTTCTATGAGTTCGTTCTATGAGTTCATTCTATGAGTTCATTCTATGAGTTCATTCTATGAGTTTGTTCTATGAGTTCATTCTATGAGTTCGTTCTATGAGTTCGTTCTATGAGTTTGTTCTATGAGTTTGTTCTATGAGTTCGTTCTATGAGTTTGTTCTATGAGTTCGTTCTATGAGTTTGTTCTATGAGTTCATTCTATGAGTTTGTTCTATGAGTTCATTCTATGAGTTTGTTCTATGAGTTCATTCTATGAGTTTGTTCTATGAGTTTGTTCTATGAGTTCGTTTTATGAGTTCGTTCTATGAGTTCCTTCTACGAGTTCATTCTATGAGTTTGTTCTATGAGTTCTTTCTATGAGTTTGTTCTATGAGTTCATTCTATGAGTTTGTTCTATGAGTTCATTCTATGAGTTTCTTCTATGAGTTCATTCTATGAGTTCGTTCTATGAGTTTGTTCTATGAGTTCATTCTATGAGTTCTTTCTATGAGTTCATTCTATGAGTTTGTTCTATGAGTTCGTTCTATGAGTTTGTTCTATGAGTTTGTTCTATAAGTTCATTCTATGAGTTTGTTCTATGAGTTCGTTCTATGAGTTCGTTCTATGAGTTCATTCTACGAGTTCATTCTATGAGTTTGTTCTATGAGTTCTTTCTATGAGTTTGTTCTATGAGTTCATTCTATAAGTTTGTTCTATGAGTTTATTCTATGAGTTTGTTCTATGAGTTTGTTCTATGAGTTCGTTCTATGAGTTCATTCTATGAGTTCATTCTATGAGTTCTTTCTATGAGTTTGTTCTATGAGTTCATTCTATGAGTTCGTTCTATGAGTTCATTCTATGAGTTTGTTCTATGAGTTCTTTCTATGAGTTCATTCTATGAGTTCTTTCTATGAGTTTGTTCTATGAGTTCATTCTATGAGTTCGTTCTATGAGTTCATTCTATGAGTTTGTTCTATGAGTTTGTTCTATGAGTTCATTCTATGAGTTTGTTCTATGAGTTCATTCTATGAGTTCTTTCTATGAGTTTGTTCTATGAGTTCATTCTATGAGTTCGTTCAATGAGTTCATTCTATGAGTTTGTTCTATGAGTTCTTTCTATGAGTTCATTCTATGAGTTCATTCTATGAGTTCATTCTATGAGTTCGTTCTATGAGTTCATTCTATGAGTTCATTCTATGAGTTCATTCTATGAGTTCATTCTATGAGTTCATTCTATGAGTTCATTCTATGAGTTCATTCTATGAGTTCATTCTATGAGTTCATTCTATGAGTTCATTCTATGAGTTCATTCTATGAGTTCATTCTATGAGTTCATTCTATGAGTTTGTTCTATGAGTTCATTCTATGAGTTCATTCTATGAGTTCATTCTATGAGTTCATTCTATGAGTTCTTTCTATGAGTTTGTTCTATGAGTTCATTCTATGAGTTCGTTCTATGAGTTCATTCTATGAGTTTGTTCTATGAGTTCTTTCTATGAGTTCATTCTATGAGTTCTTTCTATGAGTTTGTTCTATGAGTTCATTCTATGAGTTCGTTCTATGAGTTCATTCTATGAGTTTGTTCTATGAGTTTGTTCTATGAGTTCATTCTATGAGTTTGTTCTATGAGTTCATTCTATGAGTTCTTTCTATGAGTTTGTTCTATGAGTTCATTCTATGAGTTCGTTCAATGAGTTCATTCTATGAGTTTGTTCTATGAGTTCTTTCTATGAGTTCATTCTATGAGTTCATTCTATGAGTTCATTCTATGAGTTCGTTCTATGAGTTCATTCTATGAGTTCATTCTATGAGTTCATTCTATGAGTTCATTCTATGAGTTCATTCTATGAGTTCATTCTATGAGTTCATTCTATGAGTTCATTCTATGAGTTCGTTCTATGAGTTCGTTCTATGAGTTCATTCTATGAGTTCATTTTATGAGTTCGTTCTATGAGTTCGTTCTATGAGTTTGTTCTATGAGTTCGTTCTATGAGTTCATTTTATGAGTTTGTTCTATGAGTTCGTTCTATGAGTTCGTTCTATGAGTTCGTTCTATGAGTATGTTCTATGAGTTCGTTCTATGAGTTCATTCTATGAGTTTGTTCTATGAGTTCATTCTATGAGTTTGTTCTATGAGTTCATTCTATGAGTTCGTTCTATGAGTTCATTCTATGAGTTCATTCTATGAGTTCGTTCTATGAGTTCGTTCTATGAGTTCGTTCTATGAGTTCGTTCTATGAGTTTGTTCTATGAGTTCGTTCTATGAGTTCATTCTATGAGTTTGTTCTATGAGTTCATTCTATGAGTTTGTTCTATGAGTTCGTTCTATGAGTTTGTTCTATGAGTTCATTCTATGAGTTCATTCTATGAGTTCATTCTATGAGTTTGTTCTATGAGTTTGTTCTATGAGTTCATTCTATGAGTTCATTCTATGAGTTTGTTCTATGAGTTTGTTCTATGAGTTCATTCTATGAGTTTGTTCTATGAGTTCGTTCTATGAGTTTGTTCTATGAGTTCATTCTATGAGTTTGCTCTATGAGTTCATTCTATGAGTTTGTTCTATGAGTTCATTCTATGAGTTTGTTCTATGAGTTCGTTCTATGAGTTTGTTCTATGAGTTCATTCTATGAGTTTGTTCTATGAGTTCATTCTATGAGTTTGTTCTATGAGTTTGTTCTATGAGTTTGTTCTATGAGTTCATTCTATGAGTTTGTTCTATGAGTTTGTTCTATGAGTTCATTCTATGAGTTTGTTCTATGAGTTCTTTCTATGAGTTTGTTCTATGAGTTTGTTCTATGAGTTTGTTCTATGAGTTTATTCTATGAGTTCGTTCTATGAGTTTGTTCTATGAGTTTGTTCTATGAGTTCATTCTATGAGTTTGTTCTATGAGTTCGTTCTATGAGTTTGTTCTATGAGTTTGTTCTATGAGTTCATTCTATGAGTTTGTTCTATGAGTTCGTTCTATGAGTTTTTTCTATGAGTTTGTTCTATGAGTTTGTTCTATGAGTTTATTCTATGAGTTCGTTCTATGAGTTTGTTCTATGAGTTTGTTCTATGAGTTCATTCTATGAGTTTGTTCTATGAGTTTATTCTATGAGTTCGTTCTATGAGTTTGTTCTATGAGTTCATTCTATGAGTTTGTTCTATGAGTTTGTTCTATGAGTTCGTTCAATGAGTTTGTTCTATGAGTTCTTTCTATGAGTTTGTTCTATGAGTTCATTCTATGAGTTTGTTCTATGAGTTCATTCTATGAGTTTGTTCTATGAGTTCATTCTATGAGTTCGTTCTATGAGTTCGTTCTATGAGTTCATTCTATGAGTTCATTCTATGAGTTCATTCTATGAGTTTGTTCTATGAGTTCATTCTATGAGTTCGTTCTATGAGTTCGTTCTATGAGTTTGTTCTATGAGTTTGTTCTATGAGTTCGTTCTATGAGTTTGTTCTATGAGTTCGTTCTATGAGTTTGCTCTATGAGTTCATTCTATGAGTTTGTTCTATGAGTTCATTCTATGAGTTTGTTCTATGAGTTCATTCTATGAGTTTGTTCTATGAGTTTGTTCTATGAGTTCGTTTTATGAGTTCGTTCTATGAGTTCCTTCTACGAGTTCATTCTATGAGTTTGTTCTATGAGTTCTTTCTATGAGTTTGTTCTATGAGTTCATTCTATGAGTTTGTTCTATGAGTTCATTCTATGAGTTTCTTCTATGAGTTCATTCTATGAGTTCGTTCTATGAGTTTGTTCTATGAGTTCATTCTATGAGTTCTTTCTATGAGTTCATTCTATGAGTTTGTTCTATGAGTTCGTTCTATGAGTTTGTTCTATGAGTTTGTTCTATAAGTTCATTCTATGAGTTTGTTCTATGAGTTCGTTCTATGAGTTCGTTCTATGAGTTCATTCTACGAGTTCATTCTATGAGTTTGTTCTATGAGTTCTTTCTATGAGTTTGTTCTATGAGTTCATTCTATAAGTTTGTTCTATGAGTTTATTCTATGAGTTTGTTCTATGAGTTTGTTCTATGAGTTCGTTCTATGAGTTCATTCTATGAGTTCATTCTATGAGTTCTTTCTATGAGTTTGTTCTATGAGTTCATTCTATGAGTTCGTTCTATGAGTTCATTCTATGAGTTTGTTCTATGAGTTCTTTCTATGAGTTCATTCTATGAGTTCTTTCTATGAGTTTGTTCTATGAGTTCATTCTATGAGTTCGTTCTATGAGTTCATTCTATGAGTTTGTTCTATGAGTTTGTTCTATGAGTTCATTCTATGAGTTTGTTCTATGAGTTCATTCTATGAGTTCTTTCTATGAGTTTGTTCTATGAGTTCATTCTATGAGTTCGTTCAATGAGTTCATTCTATGAGTTTGTTCTATGAGTTCTTTCTATGAGTTCATTCTATGAGTTCATTCTATGAGTTCATTCTATGAGTTCGTTCTATGAGTTCATTCTATGAGTTCATTCTATGAGTTCATTCTATGAGTTCATTCTATGAGTTCATTCTATGAGTTCATTCTATGAGTTCATTCTATGAGTTCATTCTATGAGTTCATTCTATGAGTTCATTCTATGAGTTCATTCTATGAGTTCATTCTATGAGTTCATTCTATGAGTTCATTCTATGAGTTTGTTCTATGAGTTCATTCTATGAGTTCATTCTATGAGTTCATTCTATGAGTTCATTCTATGAGTTCTTTCTATGAGTTTGTTCTATGAGTTCATTCTATGAGTTCGTTCTATGAGTTCATTCTATGAGTTTGTTCTATGAGTTCTTTCTATGAGTTCATTCTATGAGTTCTTTCTATGAGTTTGTTCTATGAGTTCATTCTATGAGTTCGTTCTATGAGTTCATTCTATGAGTTTGTTCTATGAGTTTGTTCTATGAGTTCATTCTATGAGTTTGTTCTATGAGTTCATTCTATGAGTTCTTTCTATGAGTTTGTTCTATGAGTTCATTCTATGAGTTCGTTCAATGAGTTCATTCTATGAGTTTGTTCTATGAGTTCTTTCTATGAGTTCATTCTATGAGTTCATTCTATGAGTTCATTCTATGAGTTCGTTCTATGAGTTCATTCTATGAGTTCATTCTATGAGTTCATTCTATGAGTTCATTCTATGAGTTCATTCTATGAGTTCATTCTATGAGTTCATTCTATGAGTTCATTCTATGAGTTCGTTCTATGAGTTCGTTCTATGAGTTCATTCTATGAGTTCATTTTATGAGTTCGTTCTATGAGTTCGTTCTATGAGTTTGTTCTATGAGTTCGTTCTATGAGTTCATTTTATGAGTTTGTTCTATGAGTTCGTTCTATGAGTTCGTTCTATGAGTTCGTTCTATGAGTATGTTCTATGAGTTCGTTCTATGAGTTCATTCTATGAGTTTGTTCTATGAGTTCATTCTATGAGTTTGTTCTATGAGTTCATTCTATGAGTTCGTTCTATGAGTTCATTCTATGAGTTCATTCTATGAGTTCGTTCTATGAGTTCGTTCTATGAGTTCGTTCTATGAGTTCGTTCTATGAGTTTGTTCTATGAGTTCGTTCTATGAGTTCATTCTATGAGTTTGTTCTATGAGTTCATTCTATGAGTTTGTTCTATGAGTTCGTTCTATGAGTTTGTTCTATGAGTTCATTCTATGAGTTCATTCTATGAGTTCATTCTATGAGTTTGTTCTATGAGTTTGTTCTATGAGTTCATTCTATGAGTTCATTCTATGAGTTTGTTCTATGAGTTTGTTCTATGAGTTCATTCTATGAGTTTGTTCTATGAGTTCGTTCTATGAGTTTGTTCTATGAGTTCATTCTATGAGTTTGCTCTATGAGTTCATTCTATGAGTTTGTTCTATGAGTTCATTCTATGAGTTTGTTCTATGAGTTCGTTCTATGAGTTTGTTCTATGAGTTCATTCTATGAGTTTGTTCTATGAGTTCATTCTATGAGTTTGTTCTATGAGTTTGTTCTATGAGTTTGTTCTATGAGTTCATTCTATGAGTTTGTTCTATGAGTTTGTTCTATGAGTTCATTCTATGAGTTTGTTCTATGAGTTCTTTCTATGAGTTTGTTCTATGAGTTTGTTCTATGAGTTTGTTCTATGAGTTTATTCTATGAGTTCGTTCTATGAGTTTGTTCTATGAGTTTGTTCTATGAGTTCATTCTATGAGTTTGTTCTATGAGTTCGTTCTATGAGTTTGTTCTATGAGTTTGTTCTATGAGTTCATTCTATGAGTTTGTTCTATGAGTTCGTTCTATGAGTTTTTTCTATGAGTTTGTTCTATGAGTTTGTTCTATGAGTTTATTCTATGAGTTCGTTCTATGAGTTTGTTCTATGAGTTTGTTCTATGAGTTCATTCTATGAGTTTGTTCTATGAGTTTATTCTATGAGTTCGTTCTATGAGTTTGTTCTATGAGTTCATTCTATGAGTTTGTTCTATGAGTTTGTTCTATGAGTTCGTTCAATGAGTTTGTTCTATGAGTTCTTTCTATGAGTTTGTTCTATGAGTTCATTCTATGAGTTTGTTCTATGAGTTTGTTCTATGAGTTCATTCTATGAGTTCATTCTATGAGTTCATTCTATGAGTTTGTTCTATGAGTTTGTTCTATGAGTTCGTTCTATGAGTTTGTTCTATGAGTTCATTCTATGAGTTTGTTCTATGAGTTTGTTCTATGAGTTTATTCTATGAGTTTGTTCTATGAGTTTGTTCTATGAGTTCGTTCTATGAGTTTGTTCTATGAGTTTGTTCTATGAGTTTGTTCTATGAGTTCATTCTATGAGTTCATTCTATGAGTTCTTTCTATGAGTTCGTTCTATGAGTTTGTTCTATGAGTTTATTCTATGAGTTCATTCTATGAGTTCATTCTATGAGTTCATTCTATGAGTTCATTCTATGAGTTCTTTCTATGAGTTTGTTCTATGAGTTCGTTCTATGAGTTCGTTCTATGAGTTCGTTCTATGAGTTTGTTCTATGAGTTTGTTCTATGAGTTTGTTCTATGAGCTTGTTCTATGAGTTCGTTCTATGAGTTCATTTTATGAGATTATTCTATGAGTTCGTTCTATGAGTTTGTTCTATGAGTTCGTTCTATGAGTTTGTTCTATGAGTTCATTCTATGAGTTTGTTCTATGAGTTTGTTCTATGAGTTTGTTCTATGAGTTTGTTCTATGAGTTTATTCTATGAGTTCGTTCTATGAGTTCATTCTATGAGTTCATTCTATGAGTTCATTCTATGAGTTCATTTTATGAGTTCGTTCTATGAGTTTGTTCTATGAGTTCATTCTATGAGTTTATTCTATGAGTTTGTTCTATGAGTTCGTTCTATGAGTTTGTTCTATGAGTTCATTCTATGAGTTTGTTCTATGAGTTTGTTCTATGAGTTCGTTCTATGAGTTCATTCTATGAGTTCATTCTATGAGTTCGTTCTATGAGTTCATTCTATGAGTTCATTCTATGAGTTCGTTCTATGAGTTCGTTCTATGAGTTCGTTCTATGAGTTCGTTCTATGAGTTTGTTCTATGAGTTCGTTCTATGAGTTCATTCTATGAGTTTGTTCTATGAGTTCATTCTATGAGTTTGTTCTATGAGTTCATTCTATGAGTTCGTTCTATGAGTTCATTCTATGAGTTCATTCTATGAGTTTGTTCTATGAGTTCGTTCTATGAGTTTGTTCTATGAGTTCATTCTATGAGTTTATTCTATGAGTTCGTTCTATGAGTTCGTTCTATGAGTTTGTTCTATGAGTTCGTTCTATGAGTTTGTTCTATGAGTTCATTCTATGAGTTTGTTCTATGAGTTCGTTCTATGAGTTCATTCTATGAGTTCATTCTATGAGTTCGTTCTATGAGTTCATTCTATGAGTTCATTCTATGAGTTCGTTCTATGAGTTCGTTCTATGAGTTCGTTCTATGAGTTCGTTCTATGAGTTTGTTCTATGAGTTTGTTCTATGAGTTCATTCTATGAGTTTGTTCTATGAGTTCGTTCTATGAGTTTTTTCTATGAGTTTGTTCTATGAGTTTGTTCTATGAGTTTATTCTATGAGTTCGTTCTATGAGTTTGTTCTATGAGTTTGTTCTATGAGTTCATTCTATGAGTTTGTTCTATGAGTTTATTCTATGAGTTCGTTCTATGAGTTTGTTCTATGAGTTCATTCTATGAGTTTGTTCTATGAGTTTGTTCTATGAGTTCGTTCAATGAGTTTGTTCTATGAGTTCTTTCTATGAGTTTGTTCTATGAGTTCATTCTATGAGTTTGTTCTATGAGTTTGTTCTATGAGTTCATTCTATGAGTTCATTCTATGAGTTCATTCTATGAGTTTGTTCTATGAGTTTGTTCTATGAGTTCGTTCTATGAGTTTGTTCTATGAGTTCATTCTATGAGTTTGTTCTATGAGTTTGTTCTATGAGTTTATTCTATGAGTTTGTTCTATGAGTTTGTTCTATGAGTTCGTTCTATGAGTTTGTTCTATGAGTTTGTTCTATGAGTTTGTTCTATGAGTTCATTCTATGAGTTCATTCTATGAGTTCTTTCTATGAGTTCGTTCTATGAGTTTGTTCTATGAGTTTATTCTATGAGTTCATTCTATGAGTTCATTCTATGAGTTCATTCTATGAGTTCATTCTATGAGTTCGTTCTATGAGTTTGTTCTATGAGTTCGTTCTATGAGTTCGTTCTATGAGTTCGTTCTATGAGTTTGTTCTATGAGTTTGTTCTATGAGTTTGTTCTATGAGCTTGTTCTATGAGTTCGTTCTATGAGTTCATTTTATGAGATTATTCTATGAGTTCGTTCTATGAGTTTGTTCTATGAGTTCGTTCTATGAGTTTGTTCTATGAGTTCATTCTATGAGTTTGTTCTATGAGTTTGTTCTATGAGTTTGTTCTATGAGTTTGTTCTATGAGTTTATTCTATGAGTTCGTTCTATGAGTTCATTCTATGAGTTCATTCTATGAGTTCATTCTATGAGTTCATTTTATGAGTTCGTTCTATGAGTTTGTTCTATGAGTTCATTCTATGAGTTTATTCTATGAGTTTGTTCTATGAGTTCGTTCTATGAGTTTGTTCTATGAGTTCATTCTATGAGTTTGTTCTATGAGTTTGTTCTATGAGTTCGTTCTATGAGTTCATTCTATGAGTTCATTCTATGAGTTCGTTCTATGAGTTCATTCTATGAGTTCATTCTATGAGTTCGTTCTATGAGTTCGTTCTATGAGTTCGTTCTATGAGTTCGTTCTATGAGTTTGTTCTATGAGTTCGTTCTATGAGTTCATTCTATGAGTTTGTTCTATGAGTTCATTCTATGAGTTTGTTCTATGAGTTCATTCTATGAGTTCGTTCTATGAGTTCATTCTATGAGTTCATTCTATGAGTTTGTTCTATGAGTTCGTTCTATGAGTTTGTTCTATGAGTTCATTCTATGAGTTTATTCTATGAGTTCGTTCTATGAGTTCGTTCTATGAGTTTGTTCTATGAGTTCGTTCTATGAGTTTGTTCTATGAGTTCATTCTATGAGTTTGTTCTATGAGTTCGTTCTATGAGTTCATTCTATGAGTTCATTCTATGAGTTCGTTCTATGAGTTCATTCTATGAGTTCATTCTATGAGTTCGTTCTATGAGTTCGTTCTATGAGTTCGTTCTATGAGTTCGTTCTATGAGTTTGTTCTATGAGTTCGTTCTATGAGTTCATTCTATGAGTTTGTTCTATGAGTTCATTCTATGAGTTTGTTCTATGAGTTCATTCTATGAGTTCATTCTATGAGTTTGTTCTATGAGTTCGTTCTATGAGTTTGTTCTATGAGTTCATTCTATGAGTTTGTTCTATGAGTTCATTCTATGAGTTTGTTCTATGAGTTCGTTCTATGAGTTCGTTCTATGAGTTTGTTCTATGAGTTCGTTCTATGAGTTTGTTCTATGAGTTCGTTCTATGAGTTTGTTCTATGAGTTCGTTCTATGAGTTTGTTCTATGAGTTCATTCCATGAGTTTGTTCTATGAGTTCATTCTATGAGTTTGTTCTATGAGTTCATTCTATGAGTTTGTTCTATGAGTTCATTCTATGAGTTTGTTCTATGAGTTCGTTCTATGAGTTTGTTCTATGAGTTCATTCTATGAGTTTGTTCTATGAGTTCATTCTATGAGTTTGTTCTATGAGTTCATTCTATGAGTTTGTTCTATGAGTTCATTCTATGAGTTCGTTCTATGAGTTCGTTTTATGAGTTCATTCTATGAGTTCATTCTATGAGTTCATTCTATGAGTTTGTTCTATGAGTTCATTCTATGAGTTCGTTCTATGAGTTCGTTCTATGAGTTTGTTCTATGAGTTTGTTCTATGAGTTCGTTCTATGAGTTTGTTCTATGAGTTCGTTCTATGAGTTTGTTCTATGAGTTCATTCTATGAGTTTGTTCTATGAGTTCATTCTATGAGTTTGTTCTATGAGTTCATTCTATGAGTTTGTTCTATGAGTTTGTTCTATGAGTTCGTTCTATGAGTTCGTTCTATGAGTTCCTTCTACGAGTTCATTCTATGAGTTTGTTCTATGAGTTCTTTCTATGAGTTTGTTCTATGAGTTCATTCTATGAGTTTGTTCTATGAGTTCATTCTATGAGTTTCTTCTATGAGTTCATTCTATGAGTTCGTTCTATGAGTTTGTTCTATGAGTTCATTCTATGAGTTCTTTCTATGAGTTCATTCTATGAGTTTGTTCTATGAGTTCGTTCTATGAGTTTGTTCTATGAGTTTGTTCTATAAGTTCATTCTATGAGTTTGTTCTATGAGTTCGTTCTATGAGTTCGTTCTATGAGTTCATTCTACGAGTTCATTCTATGAGTTTGTTCTATGAGTTCTTTCTATGAGTTTGTTCTATGAGTTCATTCTATAAGTTTGTTCTATGAGTTTATTCTATGAGTTTGTTCTATGAGTTTGTTCTATGAGTTCGTTCTATGAGTTCATTCTATGAGTTCATTCTATGAGTTCTTTCTATGAGTTTGTTCTATGAGTTCATTCTATGAGTTCGTTCTATGAGTTCATTCTATGAGTTTGTTCTATGAGTTCTTTCTATGAGTTCATTCTATGAGTTCTTTCTATGAGTTTGTTCTATGAGTTCATTCTATGAGTTCGTTCTATGAGTTCATTCTATGAGTTTGTTCTATGAGTTTGTTCTATGAGTTCATTCTATGAGTTTGTTCTATGAGTTCATTCTATGAGTTCTTTCTATGAGTTTGTTCTATGAGTTCATTCTATGAGTTCGTTCAATGAGTTCATTCTATGAGTTTGTTCTATGAGTTCTTTCTATGAGTTCATTCTATGAGTTCATTCTATGAGTTCATTCTATGAGTTCGTTCTATGAGTTCATTCTATGAGTTCATTCTATGAGTTCATTCTATGAGTTCATTCTATGAGTTCATTCTATGAGTTCATTCTATGAGTTCATTCTATGAGTTCATTCTATGAGTTCGTTCTATGAGTTCGTTCTATGAGTTCATTCTATGAGTTCATTTTATGAGTTCGTTCTATGAGTTCGTTCTATGAGTTTGTTCTATGAGTTCGTTCTATGAGTTCATTCTATGAGTTTGTTCTATGAGTTCATTCTATGAGTTCGTTCTATGAGTTCGTTCTATGAGTATGTTCTATGAGTTCGTTCTATGAGTTCATTCTATGAGTTTGTTCTATGAGTTCATTCTATGAGTTTGTTCTATGAGTTCATTCTATGAGTTCGTTCTATGAGTTCATTCTATGAGTTCATTCTATGAGTTCATTCTATGAGTTCGTTCTATGAGTTCGTTCTATGAGTTCGTTCTATGAGTTTGTTCTATGAGTTCGTTCTATGAGTTCATTCTATGAGTTTGTTCTATGAGTTCATTCTATGAGTTTGTTCTATGAGTTCGTTCTATGAGTTTGTTCTATGAGTTCATTCTATGAGTTCATTCTATGAGTTCATTCTATGAGTTTGTTCTATGAGTTTGTTCTATGAGTTCATTCTATGAGTTCATTCTATGAGTTTGTTCTATGAGTTTGTTCTATGAGTTCATTCTATGAGTTTGTTCTATGAGTTCGTTCTATGAGTTTGTTCTATGAGTTCATTCTATGAGTTTGCTCTATGAGTTCATTCTATGAGTTTGTTCTATGAGTTCATTCTATGAGTTTGTTCTATGAGTTCGTTCTATGAGTTTGTTCTATGAGTTCATTCTATGAGTTTGTTCTATGAGTTCATTCTATGAGTTTGTTCTATGAGTTCGTTCTATGAGTTTGTTCTATGAGTTCATTCTATGAGTTTGTTCTATGAGTTTGTTCTATGAGTTCATTCTATGAGTTTGTTCTATGAGTTCTTTCTATGAGTTTGTTCTATGAGTTTGTTCTATGAGTTTGTTCTATGAGTTTATTCTATGAGTTCGTTCTATGAGTTTGTTCTATGAGTTTGTTCTATGAGTTCATTCTATGAGTTTGTTCTATGAGTTCGTTCTATGAGTTTGTTCTATGAGTTTGTTCTATGAGTTCATTCTATGAGTTTGTTCTATGAGTTCGTTCTATGAGTTTGTTCTATGAGTTTGTTCTATGAGTTTGTTCTATGAGTTTATTCTATGAGTTCGTTCTATGAGTTTGTTCTATGAGTTCGTTCTATGAGTTTGTTCTATGAGTTTGTTCTATGAGTTTATTCTATGAGTTCGTTCTATGAGTTTGTTCTATGAGTTCATTCTATGAGTTTGTTCTATGAGTTTGTTCTATGAGTTCGTTCAATGAGTTTGTTCTATGAGTTCTTTCTATGAGTTTGTTCTATGAGTTCATTCTATGAGTTTGTTCTATGAGTTTGTTCTATGAGTTCATTCTATGAGTTCATTCTATGAGTTCATTCTATGAGTTTGTTCTATGAGTTTGTTCTATGAGTTCGTTCTATGAGTTTGTTCTATGAGTTCATTCTATGAGTTTGTTCTATGAGTTTGTTCTATGAGTTTATTCTATGAGTTTGTTCTATGAGTTTGTTCTATGAGTTCGTTCTATGAGTTTGTTCTATGAGTTTGTTCTATGAGTTTGTTCTATGAGTTCATTCTATGAGTTCATTCTATGAGTTCTTTCTATGAGTTTGTTCTATGAGTTTGTTCTATGAGTTTATTCTATGAGTTCATTCTATGAGTTCATTCTATGAGTTCATTCTATGAGTTCATTCTATGAGTTCGTTCAATGAGTTTGTTCTATGAGTTCGTTCTATGAGTTCGTTCTATGAGTTCGTTCTATGAGTTTGTTCTATGAGTTTGTTCTATGAGTTTGTTCTATGAGCTTGTTCTATGAGTTCGTTCTATGAGTTCATTCTATGAGTTTATTCTATGAGTTCGTTCTATGAGTTTGTTCTATGAGTTCGTTCTATGAGTTTGTTCTATGAGTTCATTCTATGAGTTTGTTCTATGAGTTTGTTCTATGAGTTTGTTCTATGAGTTTGTTCTATGAGTTTATTCTATGAGTTCGTTCTATGAGTTCATTCTATGAGTTCATTCTATGAGTTCATTCTATGAGTTCATTTTATGAGTTCGTTCTATGAGTTTGTTCTATGAGTTCATTCTATGAGTTTATTCTATGAGTTTGTTCTATGAGTTCGTTCTATGAGTTTGTTCTATGAGTTCATTCTATGAGTTTGTTCTATGAGTTTGTTCTATGAGTTCGTTCTATGAGTTCATTCTATGAGTTCATTCTATGAGTTCGTTCTATGAGTTCATTCTATGAGTTCATTCTATGAGTTCGTTCTATGAGTTCGTTCTATGAGTTCGTTCTATGAGTTCGTTCTATGAGTTTGTTCTATGAGTTCGTTCTATGAGTTCATTCTATGAGTTTGTTCTATGAGTTCATTCTATGAGTTTGTTCTATGAGTTCATTCTATGAGTTCGTTCTATGAGTTCATTCTATGAGTTCATTCTATGAGTTTGTTCTATGAGTTCGTTCTATGAGTTTGTTCTATGAGTTCATTCTATGAGTTTATTCTATGAGTTCGTTCTATGAGTTCGTTCTATGAGTTTGTTCTATGAGTTCGTTCTATGAGTTTGTTCTATGAGTTCATTCTATGAGTTTGTTCTATGAGTTCGTTCTATGAGTTCATTCTATGAGTTCATTCTATGAGTTCGTTCTATGAGTTCATTCTATGAGTTCATTCTATGAGTTCGTTCTATGAGTTCGTTCTATGAGTTCGTTCTATGAGTTCGTTCTATGAGTTTGTTCTATGAGTTCGTTCTATGAGTTCATTCTATGAGTTTGTTCTATGAGTTCATTCTATGAGTTTGTTCTATGAGTTCATTTTATGAGTTCGTTCTATGAGTTTGTTCTATGAGTTCATTCTATGAGTTTATTCTATGAGTTTGTTCTATGAGTTCGTTCTATGAGTTTGTTCTATGAGTTCATTCTATGAGTTTGTTCTATGAGTTTGTTCTATGAGTTCGTTCTATGAGTTCATTCTATGAGTTCATTCTATGAGTTCGTTCTATGAGTTCATTCTATGAGTTCATTCTATGAGTTCGTTCTATGAGTTCGTTCTATGAGTTCGTTCTATGAGTTCGTTCTATGAGTTTGTTCTATGAGTTCGTTCTATGAGTTCATTCTATGAGTTTGTTCTATGAGTTCATTCTATGAGTTTGTTCTATGAGTTCATTCTATGAGTTCGTTCTATGAGTTCATTCTATGAGTTCATTCTATGAGTTTGTTCTATGAGTTCGTTCTATGAGTTTGTTCTATGAGTTCATTCTATGAGTTTATTCTATGAGTTCGTTCTATGAGTTCGTTCTATGAGTTTGTTCTATGAGTTCGTTCTATGAGTTTGATCTATGAGTTCATTCTATGAGTTTGTTCTATGAGTTCGTTCTATGAGTTCATTCTATGAGTTCATTCTATGAGTTCGTTCTATGAGTTCATTCTATGAGTTCATTCTATGAGTTCGTTCTATGAGTTCGTTCTATGAGTTCGTTCTATGAGTTCGTTCTATGAGTTTGTTCTATGAGTTCGTTCTATGAGTTCATTCTATGAGTTTGTTCTATGAGTTCATTCTATGAGTTTGTTCTATGAGTTCATTCTATGAGTTCATTCTATGAGTTTGTTCTATGAGTTCGTTCTATGAGTTTGTTCTATGAGTTCATTCTATGAGTTTGTTCTATGAGTTCATTCTATGAGTTTGTTCTATGAGTTCGTTCTATGAGTTCGTTCCATGAGTTTGTTCTATGAGTTCGTTCTATGAGTTTGTTCTATGAGTTCGTTCTATGAGTTTGTTCTATGAGTTCGTTCTATGAGTTTGTTCTATGAGTTCATTCCATGAGTTTGTTCTATGAGTTCATTCTATGAGTTTGTTCTATGAGTTCATTCTATGAGTTTGTTCTATGAGTTCATTCTATGAGTTTGTTCTATGAGTTCGTTCTATGAGTTTGTTCTATGAGTTCATTCTATGAGTTTGTTCTATGAGTTCATTCTATGAGTTTGTTCTATGAGTTCATTCTATGAGTTTGTTCTATGAGTTCATTCTATGAGTTCGTTCTATGAGTTCGTTCTATGAGTTCATTCTATGAGTTCATTCTATGAGTTTGTTCTATGAGTTCATTCTATGAGTTCGTTCTATGAGTTCGTTCTATGAGTTTGTTCTATGAGTTTGTTCTATGAGTTCGTTCTATGAGTTTGTTCTATGAGTTCGTTCTATGAGTTTGTTCTATGAGTTCATTCTATGAGTTTGTTCTATGAGTTCATTCTATGAGTTTGTTCTATGAGTTCATTCTATGAGTTTGTTCTATGAGTTTGTTCTATGAGTTCGTTCTATGAGTTCGTTCTATGAGTTCCTTCTACGAGTTCATTCTATGAGTTTGTTCTATGAGTTCTTTCTATGAGTTTGTTCTATGAGTTCATTCTATGAGTTTGTTCTATGAGTTCATTCTATGAGTTTCTTCTATGAGTTCATTCTATGAGTTCGTTCTATGAGTTTGTTCTATGAGTTCATTCTATGAGTTCTTTCTATGAGTTCATTCTATGAGTTTGTTCTATGAGTTCGTTCTATGAGTTTGTTCTATGAGTTTGTTCTATAAGTTCATTCTATGAGTTTGTTCTATGAGTTCGTTCTATGAGTTCGTTCTATGAGTTCATTCTACGAGTTCATTCTATGAGTTTGTTCTATGAGTTCTTTCTATGAGTTTGTTCTATGAGTTCATTCTATAAGTTTGTTCTATGAGTTTATTCTATGAGTTTGTTCTATGAGTTTGTTCTATGAGTTCGTTCTATGAGTTTGTTCTATGAGTTCATTCTATGAGTTTGTTCTATGAGTTCGTTCTATGAGTTTGTTCTATGAGTTCATTCTATGAGTTTGTTCTATGAGTTCATTCTATGAGTTTGTTCTATGAGTTCATTCTATGAGTTTGTTCTATGAGTTCGTTCTATGAGTTCGTTCTATGAGTTTGTTCTATGAGTTCGTTCTATGAGTTTGTTCTATGAGTTCATTCTATGAGTTTGTTCTATGAGTTCATTCTATGAGTTTGTTCTATGAGTTCATTCTATGAGTTTCTTCTATGAGTTCATTCTATGAGTTCGTTCTATGAGTTTGTTCTATGAGTTCATTCTATGAGTTCTTTCTATGAGTTCATTCTATGAGTTTGTTCTATGAGTTCGTTCTATGAGTTTGTTCTATGAGTTTGTTCTATAAGTTCATTCTATGAGTTTGTTCTATGAGTTCATTCTATGAATTTGTTCTATGAGTTCATTCTATGAGTTTGTTCTATGAGTTCATTCTATGAGTTTGTTCTATGAGTTCATTCTATGAGTTCGTTCTATGAGTTTGTTCTATGAGTTCATTATATGAGTTTGTTCTATGAGTTCGTTCTATGAGTTCATTCTATGAGTTTGTTCTATGAGTTCATTCTATGAGTTTGTTCTATGAGTTCGTTCTATGAGTTCGTTCTATGAGTTTGTTCTATGAGTTTGTTCTATGAGTTCGTTCTATGAGTTTGTTCTATGAGTTCGTTCTATGAGTTCTTTCTATGAGTTTGTTCTATGAGTTTGTTCTATGAGTTCGTTCTATGAGTTTGTTCTATGAGTTTGTTCTATGAGTTTGTTCTATGAGTTTGTTCTATGAGTTTGTTCTATGAGTTTGTTCTATGAGTTCGTTCTATGAGTTTGTTCTATGAGTTCGTTCTATGAGTTCATTCTATGAGTTTGTTCTATGAGTTCATTCTATGAGTTTGTTCTATGAGTTCATTCTATGAGTTCGTTCTATGAGTTCATTCTATGAGTTCATTCTATGAGTTCGTTCTATGAGTTCGTTCTATGAGTTCGTTCTATGAGTTTGTTCTATGAGTTCGTTCTATGAGTTCATTCTATGAGTTTGTTCTATGAGTTCATTCTATGAGTTCGTTCTATGAGTTCATTCTATGAGTTCATTCTATGAGTTCGTTCTATGAGTTTGTTCTATGAGTTCATTCTATGAGTTTATTCTATGAGTTCGTTCTATGAGTTCGTTCTATGAGTTCGTTCTATGAGTTCATTCTATGAGTTTGTTCTATGAGTTCATTCTATGAGTTCATTCTATGAGTTCGTTCTATGAGTTTGTTCTATGAGTTCTTTCTATGAGTTTGTTCTATGAGTTCATTCTATGAGTTCATTCTATGAGTTCGTTCTATGAGTTCATTCTATGAGTTCGTTCTATGAGTTCGTTCTATGAGTTCGTTCTATGAGTTCGTTCTATGAGTTCGTTCTATGAGTTTGTTCTATGAGTTCATTCTATGAGTTTGTTCTATGAGTTTGTTCTATGAGTTCGTTCTATGAGTTCGTTCTATGAGTTCGTTCTATGAGTTCGTTCTATGAGTTTGTTCTATGAGTTCATTCTATGAGTTTGTTCTATGAGTTTGTTCTATGAGTTCGTTCTATGAGTTCGTTCTATGAGTTTGTTCTATGAGTTCATTCTATGAGTTTGTTCTATGAGTTTGTTCTATGAGTTTGTTCTATGAGTTCATTCTATGAGTTTGTTCTATGAGTTCGTTCTATGAGTTCGTTCTATGAGTTTGTTCTATGAGTTCGTTCTATGAGTTCATTCTATGAGTTTGTTCTATGAGTTCATTCTATGAGTTCGTTCTATGAGTTCGTTCTATGAGTTCATTCTATGTATAGTTCCTCTGTATAGTAAACTATACCTCAGTATAGTAAACTATACCTCAGTATAGTAAACTATACCTCAGTATAGTAAACTATACCTCAGTATAGTAAACTATACCTCAGTATAGTAAACTATACCTCTGTATAGTAAACTATACCTCAGTATAGTAAACTATACTGAGGAAAATTACAAACATATATTTGGTCAGTATAAAGGAAAAACGGACAAGAAGGATATTCCCATGGATATTCCCTTTATATAGAAAAGGATATTCCTCTTATATCATTGGATACTATTCAAATTTATATACGAGGGAATATCACTGCAATATTAATCGCTTGTATTATTCGCTAAGATATATCAAGGATATTCAGGGAATATTCCAAACGGAATAAGTTGGAACATTCTTTGATTTACTATTTTCGATAGTATTCCAATTTGAAAATCCCTTAAATATCACTAGAATTATCATTATTATTTTGTAAAATAGTATTCCAGAAAATCAAAAGGTACACTCCAAGTAATTCTTTCTACTGTTTTAATCAAGGAAGCTTATGTTTCTTATGTAAACCCCATAAAATTTGATAGTACATATTTAATTCTATACGCTTATAAAAATTATTTGAATAAAAATTCTACACATCCCGTTTGCTTTCCGACTTGCTAATTATTTTCAACCTAGCTAAACGGTTTTTTTAATTCAAATTGGAGATCAGAGCATAGAGTGTACATTTTTCATTCAGTGTTAGACAATAATTAAGATATACTTTAGTTGCATGGGTATTATTGCATCATGTACGACAATTCGTTCTAGTTTGTAACATAAAACTAGGATTGGTTAGTATGCAAAAAAATAATCAACCCTTTCCCTCCTGAAATTAATTTTTAGAAAACGTCTTATTAGGGTCACAATAACACATTGTGTATAATAAATTTTGAAAAATACATTACCACAATCGCAGTAAAGTTATATGCTTAACATGTTCCGTCATTTTCCATGCTTAGTATATTTAAATAGCATATAATTACCTGCCAATATAATGGCTACTGTGGTCAGGAGGGAAGGGGTTAAAGCAGACTAGGTATGAGGGGACTGTTTAGTCTACTTGCCTAACGTGATGCAATAATGCCCATATATATATGCAATGAAAATTATTTCTTAATTATTATTTCATTGCCCATTACTTACTTATTTATTTACAAAAACAAATGGAAGTGATGGAAACTTGTAAATAATAAGTAATTAAGTTATTGATAGAGATATCTGGCAACTCTTCCTCAATAACGCATGAGGTTGTTCAGCTTAGCTTCTCATTCACTAGTCGACTGTCCTAGAGTGTGCATACAGACTCTGCTGAGCATAGCCAGTAACGTGCATTTCTTCTCGTAATATATTGTGTAGTTTCATCGCATTAAACATTCTGGTGAGTTTTTCTTTATTTCATCTATTCTGTGTATTTTGTTTTGATAGATTTATTTACTGTTTATTGATATTATTTATTCAATGAATAGTCAAATGAATTTCATGTTCAGACGTTCCGATAAATACTAATTTTCTCTGTAATACTTTAAACTTTTTCGTGAAATGATGAACAAATAAAATGTTCACGGACTCTTGAATTGAAACTGTCATATTTTTCATCATTGTGAATAAATTTGTTAACGGCAGCTATCACAATGAATACTAATTATTTATGAAATGAATTAGATAATGATTACAATTTTTGAAATGAATGACCGAATTCATTATTTATACTAATTCAATTCTTTGGTTGGGATGCTTGCAAATTAAGTTGAACAAATTTGATTACTGATTACCATTTCAAGTACCTAGATACCTATAGATACGTACTAATTGTTTGGTAGTTGTTTCTACTTTAACTATATACCTAGTAAGCTTGAAACATTCAAATAAATGTTAAAAGGGAACACCCACAGTATTCGGAGAGTGGATGTTGACACTATTTGGAAAGTAAGAGTTAATGTAGACCTGAACTTTAGTAAAAAAAATCGATACGATGATCTATGTAAACTTACACTTTCCGAAAAATGTGAGTGTCATCTGCGACAATTACAATTTTTCTAAATTTATGATGTTTTTAATAACGGTTTATTATTTGGTATTTCCTATCCACAACAACATACAAAATATTTGTCAATGAATTATAATCCACAATCACAAACAAAGACTTTTCTGTTTACTATTTATGGTCAAAACGTTTAGACGCGAACACAGGCAGAAATGAGAACGTTCTTGTTCTTGCGAATAAGACCCGTTCTGATTTGTCCGAACGTATGGACGGGACGTAGAACGTTATCATTTTTATAGTTTATATGTGAACGTAAAACACACACTAATAATTAAAATTTACGTTTTCTATTATTTTATTCCCTTACTGTCCTAAAATTGGTAGATAAAATATTTCCTCTCTTTTTAACGTTTGTTCGTATCAGTTCCTTAACTATGAAAAAAGCCTGTTATTAAATGAATAATCAGTTATTAATATACTGTAGATGTATCTCATATTTTGAATATGAATAAATAAATGTATAACACATACTTAAATAGAAAAATAAGCATAAATAAATAAATTCTAAACACACCTACATAATAGACAGCAGTAAACTTATTTGCTCAATTTATTTATGATGATTTCCAAGCCATAAATTTTATTATGGTAATATAGGAATTATTAATATTAATTCATAATTTATAGCCAGTTTCACTATATCTGAGAATTGAAGTTTTGCAAAAATACGTTTACAATAATTTGTTTAAAATTAATAAATAAAGGTAAATATCAATAGTAATGATGATGGTAAATACACATATTAATTGCAAAAACTACGTACTTCTTGTTATTTGCAATGTATTTTAAATTTGGTAGTTGAATTTTAGTACAAGAAGTGTTATTTTTCTTTTTTGCACCGAGAGTTTTAACGGTTTTCTTTATTTTTATTACACGGTTTTATATTACATGGGTTTTCTACACAGGGGGTTTTGACAGCTGGGATTTAATCCTAGACAAAACATTCAATGAATTATTTCTGCCTGCCAACCCCTATTTTTTGCACCGGGGTTTTTTGACGGGGGTGTTGTTATATACTGCAGTTTCATATTAAAAAGGAAATAATCATTTATTTATACAGTGTGAATATGTATCTGCTTATTACGATTTTTTTTAAGGAGATCGTACTTAGTTTTGAATTCTCTATCGTTTTTGTTCGTGGCATTTTTTCGATTAGACCTATAGAAAACGAGTTATTCAAATTTCGAATGTATTTCGATCCAATTCCAAAAAAGCCTAAGGCTTCTACAATTCTGAAGCTACGGCATTGGAGTTTTTTGCATTAGATTCTCCACCGAATTCTCTAGAGCTGTCTATCCATTTTTTTTTGTTTTCGAATTGGTTTTCGAAATATTGATTTTTTCGTGAAAAAAAAAATCGAAAAAAAAATATTTTTCAAAATTTAATATCTCTAAAACTAATTTGAAAATCAAAAAAAAATGTTTGAAATCTCTAGAAAAAATCCTGAAAAATCGAATGTAATAAAACCTAATTATGTAGCTTCAAAATTGTAAAAGCCTTAGGCTTTTGAATACCAAGATTTGTCGGTTTTGAGAAGTGCCATAAAAGAGCATTCAAAGTTGCTGTGTACCTGGCTGCGCTGTGACGCTTAACATTTTCCCCTTATGAGATATCGAGTTCCACTGATCGGTATGGCAGCCAATAGCTATTGTGTGTGGTCTCAGTAGCAAGAACTATACCAGATATGGCGAGATAATAAATTATTACGAATTATTAGTGGCTGAAAAGGAGTGTATAAATCATCTACCGCGACCCCAATCCTCCCCTCACCCCCGTTCCTTTCTCTCTCCCCCCAGTGGGTTATAGTGACCCTACAGCTCTGATATTTCATACAAATCTCTAGAAGGGTACTAGGTAGCTATTTACGAAATAAAAAAAACATAAAATTATGAGATTTTCCCAAGTACGTTAAAAACTGGCGTATTATGAATATCAGTATATTTTGAGTACAGGGATAAAATTTCAATTGACTTGAGTCACATTTGAATTTTCTCAATGATACCCTCTACACCTTGTCTGTAGAATACGGTACATTTTCAACATTAATTTCCTTCTATAATTGCATGTAATTTGTTGAAAACAGAAGGCATAATCGATGAAATTCTTGGAGAACAGTTCAGAACACTTTACTGGTTTCTTTAGTTTGGATAATAATGATAGATGAACATTAAATGTTTCAGATGAAACCACTGCATTTTCAGAAAAAATAGTGTTTTAGTTAATATAACACGCATATTTATATGCTACATATACCTAAAGGTGACCGGTCCATTCGCCGAAAACACATTCGCCGCACAAAGTGTTTTCGCGAATTAACCTCGAACCATACCTAGAACGTTCTTTGCACTATGTTTATGAGATAACGAAAGGACGTGACACTTGATCTGTAATTGTCTCTTAGTGGCTCTTTCATAAAGTTAATGAAAAACTACTATGGGTACTAAACAATATTTAGATGAACATGACATCATATTAAATAATTTAACTCCGTTGAAAAGCATTTCACAATTATTTGATTTAAATTGTAAGAATTTATTGACCTTTGTTAGTGAATTAAGTAATTTAATGAAATAATCAGTAACTTTTAACTAAATAGCATTCATCATCTATTAAACAAGTAGCCCTAAATTGTTAGAAGTTAGTTAGAATGAAGATTAGACTACAAAACTATTATTGACCGAAGAATAAATATTTAAAAAACTTGTTTCATTGCAGGTAAACTTTATTGACTTGAATGTTTATTCGGGAACTAAAACTAATGTAGTGAACCATAATCTCTACAAGGATTAGTTGGGAGGCAAGTTGCCAATATTGAAGTTCATTGTTAAATGAGTTTAGAGTTTACCTGTCACATTACTAGTAACACACATTTGACACTACTAGAGCTACTAGGCAGTCGAAATGACTGATTTTTATATATTGTTATTATACGCATTATATTTATATTTTCTGTCATTTGTTGTTAATGAATAATTATTGAATAGAGGTAACTACTAACTACAACTATTATCTGAGTCATTACAGTTAGGTAAATTATTTACAGTTAATTTATTTCAATGATAAGTACATCACAAACTAATTATTACCTACCAGGCTACCTACTGCGGTTGCAAATCCATTGGATATTTTACTTACAGATGTTTATACCTACATAGTGAAAAAATAATATGACTAATAGTGATAATTGTGTTGTTCTTGATGAATATATATATATATATATATATATATATATTTTGTTTTTAAATGTAATGAATCTAATGATAAAATACTAATAATTTAATTGACATTTTTTTACAGATAAAAGTCAAAATGGCATCATTTGAAGATGGAAAACCCATCCCTTTAATCATACAAGAGAAGAGAAATGGTCCTTTTGTGCTGCAAGAAGAGGCACTCAGTTCTCTTTTACTGTGTCCTGAAGTTAAAGACAAGCCCGTGTGTGTTGTGGCAATTGCTGGGGCATTCAGAAAAGGAAAGAGTTTCCTTATGAACTTTTTTCGGAGGTACTGCCTAAACATAGTAAGTACACATTGAATGTTAGTCTTGTCTGATAAATGTACTGTCATTACATTTACTATATCTGTCTACATCACAGTAAAAAATATTATCATTCTCCTATTCAGGATTCAGACGATTGGCTCGATGAAGGTGCAAAACCTATAAATGGGTTTACTTGGAAACAAGGAAGGACAAGAGAAACTACAGGCATTATGGCATGGAGCAAGCCTCTCATTTGTAAAAATGGAAAAGGAGAAGAAGTAAGAATTTACACAAGTAGACTTTCATTCAGTTAAAATCTTAAGTTTAATATTTCTAGCATTATAAAGAGATGAATTGTTATATTTTTTAAATTCTTTTATTTGTACATTTTTCATTATAGGTGGGAATCATTTTTGTTGACTCGCAAGGCACTTTTGATCCTCAAGCATCAAACAAGGTGAAGAAAAATACATATTCTTCTTATATGTTTTTTGTTGTTACTTGTGTTCTCTTCTAACACAAGTTGAATATTTCCAGGAATCGACTGTAGTTTTTGCTCTAACTGCGATGTTTTCGTCCCTTCTCGTCTACAACCTCACCAGCAACATTCAGGAGAATCACCTTTCTGATCTCCAAACCTTCATGGTATACGGGAAGAGTGTTGCCGAAGCATGTGGTTCTTCCCAAGCCTTCCAATCTGTCTTACTATTAGTGAGAGACTGGGAGTTTCCTAATGACTTGGAGTATGGCTATGGAGGTGGACAGACTCTATTGAATTCAGTATTGAAGGTTAGACGATATTAATTCGTTTTTAAATTGTCTTTCATCTGAAATATCGTTTGATACCTTTTAATATCACATAGAAATATCGGATTTTCTCTGTAAACATTTGATATATTCATCATCATAACTAATAATCAACAAACCATAGTTTACATAATTAAATAAACCTACTGTTATATACCCTACATTTCAAGTAATGCTGTTGGGAATACAAACCAGTTGATGACAAAAAGTTGTCCAAAAACTTAAATAACTCTACAAAAATTCTCAAATTATATTCATCATCAATAGTCACTATTAATAAGAACAAAATAATCATAGTATATTAGTGATTAACTGATTCTTCTACTTCTACTGTACTCGAATTCTTTATTGAAAAACTTCCATGTTGGGCTAAAAATAATACTGTTTCCAGTACTATTATTCAAAAATAAAATTGCTTCACAAATTATTTCTAGATCAAATATTATGACTAGATTCATAAAACAATATCTCTCTTTTTATTAAACTTCTTCTGAATCTACAGGTTGATCCTGAACAAGCAATGACGCAACAGGAGACAAGAAAAGATATCAAGAAATGTTTCTCGGATATCAATTGTTACCTCATGCCACATCCTGGTTCTAAAGTGAACAAAGATGCAAACTTTGCAGGAAGGCTTGACGGTGAGTTTTGAACGGCAACTTAAAAATCTAGTACTATTTTCTGAATGATTCATAATCTTACCGGCGTTTTTGATATTCTTCTGAAATATGGAGATTTCATGGAAAATATTGTGTTTTTGTCTCAATTAAGTAGTTGTGCCACTATATCACGAAATGTTTATTTGAACAGATACTAATTCAAGGCTTAGGTAGGTAGTGTAGGTATAATGATTTTTTTCAGACCTATAAAGCTTTTATATTTATGTAAAATATTTTCAATCCTAATTCCAATATACAAAATTCAGTACCTACTGTACGCATACCTATCAATAGTTGCACCTAAACATTCCTAATTGAAAACAAACATGGCCGTGTTCCGATCTACTTAAAACTTCTACATGAAGGTGCCACTTTCTATTTTATTTTTCTAAAAATTATTATATACAGATTATTATATTTACCTAATACAAAAAGAGACCCATTAATTGGCTTTGTGAAATAACTGAATATCCAAAGAACAGAAATGGTATAAGATGCAAATACTATATAAACAGTACAGGTAGAGGTCGTACGGAGGGTGATCTTTACACGGACACCTCTTGTTCGTTCTACCGAACTACAGCTCGCTACAACTACCTTTTTTATTCGTCTACCAACTATCTAGTTAAACATTATTCACATTCAGATTACTATTTACTATAAAAACTTAATGTATTGTTTTTTTAATTAGTAGTTTAATTTTTTTTTACTTTTTCCGCAACATTTACTTTCATTAGAAAATTTCTTTAGAAATTAGAAAGAAGTGTAACTATAATATATACTATATATTATAAATACCAAACAAAAAATAAGAATCAGGAAATGAAATTATTTATTATGCTATGTATATTAGTTTGGATGTATGTGCATAGATATCTATGTAAGTGAAGTTAAAAATATGATCCTTTATCATATTCTATAAAGTACTGTAAGCGACAGCCCTATCTTACTATTCGTACATTTATATATTTTAGTTATATGAATATTAGTGGACTTCAATTAGAATTTTCATTGAATGATAATTTGAGATTGTTTCTGTGAAACGCTGTTAAAAGATAAGTCTTTCTTTGAAATGCTGTTAAAGAAATCTTGCAAAGTTTAAATCCCCAACTAATGTAAAACCTCAGTCGAGCATAGCGTCCATTGATCGGCATAGTGGACACTTTGTACGAGCTTTACCTGTAATACATATGGTTAGAGAAAAATATTATAAGATGTACATTGTACAATTCTAAATAATAGAGTGAATTGGAATGGCCTTTGCAATAACTGAAACTTATTTTTTCCAAACGATGCAGAAAAACTATTAATGTTTTTTTGTTTGTCCTGACATTTCTGAAATATCTGACATTTATCACAAAAATATATGATATTGTGATAAGAGTTTAAAGGTGTGACTGTTTATTTGAACCTATCTCCTACTTGGAATAGATTATTGGAAAAAAAATCATTTTCGAAAATTGTTTCGGAGCTGAATTCACATTCTCTTTATCATTTTAAATTTATAGACAGGTAACACATGTGCAAACTTATAAATAATATGAAAATCAAATTAAGTTAACAAACTTTAGAAACATAAGAAATAGCTGGTTGTATATTACACATGCTGACATGTAGATATTAAGACTGTTGTATACCGTGAAGGTTTGTAATATTAGGTGTCACAAAGACTCTTGAGTAAGGAAAAATTAGTCTGTACAACATTTGGGTTACTGTAGGTTTTTTGAAATACAACTGAATGTTATTATTGTTTTTTTTTAGAGATGGATTTGGAGTTCCAAGAACACCTTCGCGAACTGGTTCCCAGTCTCTTGCATCCAGACAATCTTGTTAAAAAACAGTTCAAAGGGGAGGTGATGAGTGGACAGCAACTCTTTGATTTATTCAAGAACTTCGTAACCATGATCAAAAAATTGAATTTGCCAGAACCATTTGCATTCGCTGAGGCAAGTTAGACAAATAAGTTTAACTGATTTCTTAGCAATAACTCGGTAAATTCATGAGAATTTAAGTTCTATTCTAATTGAGTGAATCTAAGTCAATCATTCTTCCAATAGCATCTTCAATTTGTTGAATGAAGTTCTATACCAATTTTTTCCCTATCTAGGCTGCTGCTCGAGCATCCAGTGAAACTGCAAGTGGTGCAGCTTTGGAAAAGTATAAAATGAGCATGCAGACTTTTGTTGGCGACTTCAAAATCTCTGTGTCACCAGATAAATTGGAGAATTGGCACCTCAAGTCTGTGAAAGAAGCCATGGAAGTTTATGTCCAGAAAAATAAAATTGGCGAGATGAGAAAAGGGATCTTTAAGGATTACCAGAATTCTCTTGAAAAAGTAAGTTTATAAATATGACTTAATTTCTTGAATCAATTAG
>CANNZV010001996.1:0-118739 GCA_947561585.1 Caprella mutica
CACACACACCTCCACACACTACTATCACACACCTCCACACACTACTATCACACACACCTCCACACACTACTATCACACACACCTCCACACACTACTATCACACACACCTCCACACACTACTAACACACTCACCTCCACACACTACTAACACACACACCTCCACACCTAATATCACACACACCTCCACACACTACTATCACACACACCTCCACACACTACTATCTACTAACACACACACCTCCACACGCTAATATCACACACACCTCCACACACTACTAACACACACACCTCCACACACTACTATCACACTCACCTCCACACACTACTATCACACACTACTATCACACTCACCTCCACACACTACTATCACACACTAATATCACACACACCTCCACACACTACTATCACACTCACCTCCACACGCTACTATCACACTCACCTCCACACACTACTATCACACTCACCTCCACACACTACTAACACACTCACCTCCACACACTACTATCACACACACCTCCACACGCTAATATCACACACACCTCCACACACTACTATCACACACACCTCCACACGCTAATATCACACACACCTCCACACACTACTATCACACACACCTCCACACACTACTAACACACACCTCCACACACTACTATCACACACACCTCCACACACTACTATCACACTCACCTCCACACACTACTATCACACACTACTATCACACTCACCTCCACACACTACTATCACACACTAATATCACACACACCTCCACACACTACTATCACACTCACCTCCACACGCTACTATCACACTCACCTCCACACGCTACTATCACACACCTCCACACGCTACTATCACACACCTCCACACGCTACTATCACACACCTCCACACGCTACTATCACACACCTCCACACTCTACTATCACACACCTCCACACGCTACTATCACACACCTCCACACTCTACTATCACACACCTCCACACGCTACTATCACACACCTCCACACGCTACTATCACACACCTCCACACGCTACTATCACACACCTCCACACGCTACTATCACACACCTCCACACGCTACTATCACACACCTCCACACGCTACTATCACACACCTCCACACACTACTATCACACACCTCCACACACTACTATCACACACACCTCCACACACTAGTATCACACACCTCCACACACTACTATCACACTCACCTCCACACACTACTATCACACTCACCTCCACACACTACTATCACACTCACCTCCACACACTACTATCACACACCTCCACACGCTACTATCACACACCTCCACACGCTACTATCACACACCTCCACACGCTACTATCACACACCTCCACACGCTACTATCACACACCTCCACACTCTACTATCACACACCTCCACACGCTACTATCACACACCTCCACACACTACTAACACACACACCTCCACATTCTACTATCACACACCTCCACACGCTACTATCACACACCTCCACACGCTACTATCACACACCTCCACACGCTACTATCACACACCTCCACACGCTACTATCACACACCTCCACACGCTACTATCACACACCTCCACACACTACTATCACACACCTCCACACACTACTATCACACACCTCCACACGCTACTATCACACACACTCCTACACGTTCTCCCACTCCATTTCTCCATCAATAGTAATTAGTACAGTGCAATAACAGAGATATACATAATTAATGTTATTTACAAAGTGTTTGCAGTAACATTACAGAGTGAGAAGAGGGAAAAGAAAGCGTCTTAATATAACAGATAATGAAGTGATGAATAATGCATGTAGTGTCAGGGATTCAAGAGGGAACTCTTGTGTAGTCACTGTTTGATTAGTTTAACGTCTTTCTTACATCTTAACAGTTAGAACTGAGTTGTGAACTGTAGTCTACAGTGTACACAATGGATAGGAAATATTTACAATGAAATCAATAAATCTTGGCTGAATAGTAGAATTAAAATGTTAGGCCTATACTATACTAGCGGTTCCACCGCCGCGGTGCTACTGCTTCTTAAAATTCAAAGTATACTAGGCGGTGAGAACGCGGCGTTACTGCCGCGTTCTCACCGCTTGCAAAGTATACTGGGCAGTGAGAACGCGGCGTATGCACACAGCTCTATAAGATTAACGATTATTTTAATTATTGTACAAGCTCATTTTTAGAGCAATATAGAAAGCTAACTTTTATTTTTATTAAAAGATAACTTAAATCTTTCATAAAAGCTAACTTTTTTAAAAAAGCTAACTTTTAGAGCAGCGGAACGTTTGGTGTTTGGCGCGAACTGTGATCAACAAAATAACCGAACATGTTCAATTTATAGGTAAATGAATTATATGAATTATATATGAATATATTGAAACAATGAAGGAATATGAATATTTACCATCACAAAAATATAATTTTCGCATTAGGAGATATCTTAAAATGTACCTAATAATAACATCAGAAATAATGCAATAGCGAGATTTAGTAAGAATGATCAATACCACGTTAACGTGCCAACAGTCGCTAGATATTTAAAACAAGTGTACTTTCCCCGTTATAAATAATGGAGTTTCAATAGAAATTGAATGTTGATTCAAAATTAATGGAGAATCAATAGTAAAAGAAAAAATATATAAAATTAAAATAGTTATGTAAAAAAAAATTTAGCTATACAAAAAATATGTATCTAAATAAAAGTTTATGTAAATAAATATATATGTATATAGAAAATTATGTAAATAAAAATTTATGTAAATAAATATATATGTATATAGAAAATTATGTAAATAAAAATTTATGTTAAGAATTATATATAAAAAAGATATAGCTACAAATTCTTTTAAATAATAGCTGTAATGGAATATCTTCTACTTTAAACTGGTCTGTATATGTGCTTATACTTTGACTGCTGTGGTGAAACTGCCCAGTATACTTTGCAATCGGTGCTACTGCTGCGGTTGTAACGCATCCAGATGCGGTGCCACCGCCTAGCGCCGTAGTAACGCAGACTGCCAAGGTGGTAGCACCGCCAGTATACTTTGCAACTTTGCTTTTCCATTAATTTAAAAGTGATTAATTGAAGATGCGTAAACAGGGCAGTAGCACCGCGGCGGTGGCACCGCCAGTATAGTATGGACCCTAGATGTTTCAATATATTGACCATAGCATTGAATGTTAATAGAGCAAAATGTGAGCTGACCGGTTGAAGGACACTTCGCCCAATGACATTTGGCCGAACGGATATGACATTTGGCCGAACGGATATGACATTTGGCCGAACGGATATGACATTTGGCCGAACGGATATGACATTTGGCCGAACGGATATGACATTTGCCCTGAATATTATTATTTTGAAATCAAAAGTATGGGGTAGCAATATTATTTAATATAATAAAATTTGATAAATTTTTATATTATAATAACCAATGATAGCAGTCATAACACCTTCAAAAGTATAGAAAATCTTTTTTATTGTCCTAATTAATGTATGATCAAAAAATGGCTTAGTAATAATTAGGATTTTTCCCGTTCTTTTATAGTTGCGATAAAATTCAAGATGATGAAAATAATTCAAATTGTTGAGCAATACAGGGTGACCCAACTTTAAATTATTATTAAAATTGTATTTAAAAATAAACAATAATTTTAAGAATGACGGTGGTATAATGGATACAAGAGATTATTTGAACTCTATTATATACATAGTTTTAAAATTTGAATACAATATTTATCTTCTATACTAATAATTTCCTTAGTGTGTTTATTTATTTGTTTGGTGTCCGCTTTTTCTTGACGGGTATTAAACATGAAGAATGTAACTATGATACGCACGGGAATATATTGAATTGATATTTAAATCCCCTGTTTTTATTAAATTTTTTAATGTATTTTATCTATAAAATAAATTAGACTTTGCAGAAAATTCAAATTTAATTGAATTCATTAAAAGTAACGTAATAACGGGTAATAAATTGGTATTGATGATGACCCGTTATTTTTAACGGGAAAATACACTAGTATATTAATAATTTCAAAGTTGGGTACACTTTTTTGTGGGTCACCCTGTATACATTATACAATATACATATGCTTGCAGTTCGTAATATGGATATCATATTATGTTCATTTGAAAATTTTCATTTTTCTTTTTAAAAAATATCTTTCAATTCCGTATATATATATATATAAATAATTAGATTAAACGGAGGCTGCATTCGTATCACGGATGCACATTAAATAAGAGTCTTCGGTCAAATGTTCGTTAGACCAAATATCCTTCAGCCAAATGTCCGCATACGAAACTAACCATCCACGATGGTACTACCCTTGATAAATGACATTGTTATTCTGGACCTGTCTCTTGGGTGCAAGTTGATAACCACCAAGTCCTTGGTTTGTTGAAAAAACGTTTTCTCCATTTCAAAGATGCAATATTTTTTGCCAACTTCTCCAGATTGCAAACACGAATTCGAACTTAGCTGCCTTGATGAATCATTTAATTTTGCCTTTTTCCGTGCGACCAATGTACAGATGTCTGTGTACCTTTGTTCAATGTAAGAGATGTTCAAACAAGTCTACCGGTTGGTCTTGGTGACCAGGGTTGTAGGAGAGCTGGAGACATTTCCTTACCTGCTTTTGTATTCTCAATGAATTCTGTGATTACCCTTTGTATACTCTATTCTTTCAAATATTATAAGGTCGATACTGGGGAACTTACGAATGCAGTTGGGACTTGTGAACGGGGAAGGTTCTTCAGTTCAGTCAAAAAGAATGGGATACACCTCGGGCTCATTCATTACCGGAGAGTTTGTTGGCTAGAGCTGATCAGGTGGCAAGAGCATGACTGTTATTCGCATCTATTAAGGAAAATAGAGAGTGGTTAATGCGATTCTCATACCGTCATTAGGTTTACAACTTGCTCAAGAGATCCTGATAGGTAGACTCCTTGTTGAGACTACGAACGATCCAAAAGAGTCTGAGTGACTGCAACAGTGAATGGCTGTTGCGATACAGAGAGGGAATGCCTTCAGCAAATAGGGTTAGTAGTTGTATGAATAATAAAGTTCACGAACGACTCCTCACTCGTGGTTTCTGAAGGAATTTCTATTTCTATAAATATTTTCTTCTTTTTGTTTTTAATGGAAAAAAAATATATATTTAAAAATATCGTAAATTTGTAATAATTCAGCATCTATATATATATAGTTGAAGTGAAGGTATGTATGATGGGTATGAAGGTGTGATGGGTGTGACGGTATGATGGGTGTGAAGGTATGATGGGTGTGACGGTATGATGGGTGTGAAGGTATGATGGGTGTGAAGGTGTGATGGGTGTGAAGGTGTGACGGTATGATGGGTGTGACGGTATGATGGGTGTGAAGGTGTGATGGGTGTGACGGTATGATGGGTGTGAAGGTATGATGGGTGTGACGGTATGATGGGTGTGACGGTATGATGGGTGTAACGGTATGATGGGTGTGAAGGTGTGATGGGTGTGACGGTATGATGGGTGTGACGGTATGATGGGTGTGAAGGTGTGATGGGTGTGACGGTATGATGGGTGTGACGGTATGATGGGTGTGACGGTATGATGGGTGTGACGGTATGATATGTATGAAGGTGTGATGGGTGTGACGGTATGATGGGTGTGAAGGTGTGATGGGTGTGAAGGTGTAATGGGTGTGAAGGTATGATGGGTGTGACGGTATGATGGGTGTGACGGTATGATGGGTGTGACGGTATGATGGGTGTGAAGGTATGATGGGTGTGAAGGTATGATGGGTGTGACGGTATGATGGGTGTGAAGGTATGATGGGTGTGAAGGTGTGATGGGTGTGAAGGTGTGACGGTATGATGGGTGTGAAGGTGTGATGGGTGTGACGGTATGATGGGTGTGAAGGTATGATGGGTGTGACGGTATGATGGGTGTGACGGTATGATGGGTGTGACGGTATGATGGGTGTGAAGGTGTGATGGGTGTGACGGTATGATGGGTGTGACGGTATGATGGGTGTGAAGGTGTGATGGGTGTGACGGTATGATGGGTGTGACGGTATGATGGGTGTGACGGTATGATGGGTGTGACGGTATGATATGTATGAAGGTGTGATGGGTGTGACGGTATGATGGGTGTGAAGGTGTGATGGGTGTGAAGGTGTAATGGGTGTGAAGGTATGATGGGTGTGACGGTATGATGGGTGTGACGGTATGATGGGTGTGACGGTATGATGGGTGTGAAGGTATGATGGGTGTGAAGGTGTGATGGGTGTGACGGTATGATGGGTGTGACGGTATGATGGGTGTGACGGTATGATGGGTGTGACGGTATGATGGGTATGAAGGTGTGATGGGTGTGAAGGTATGATGGGTGTGACGGTATGATGGGTGTGAAGGTATGATGGGTGTGACTATATGATAAGTGTGACGGTATGATAAGTGTGACGGTATGATAAGTGTGACGGTATGATGGGTATGACGGTATGATGGGTGTGACGGTATGATGGATGTGACGGTATGATGGATGTGACGGTATGATGGGTGTGAAGGTATGATGGGTGTGACGGTATGATGGGTGTGAAGGTGTGATGGGTGTGACGGTATGATGGGTGTGAAGGTGTGATGGGTGTGAAGGTGTGATGGGTGTGAAGGTGTGATGGGTGTGACGGTATGATGGGTGTGACGGTATGATGGATGTGACGGTATGATGGGTGTGACGGTATGATGGGTGTGAAGGTATGATGGGTGTGAAGGTATGATGGGTGTGAAGGTGTGATGGGTGTGAAGGTGTGATGGGTGTGACGGTATGATGGGTGTGACGGTATGATGGGTGTGACGGTATGATGGGTGTGACGGTATGATGGGTGTGACGGTATGATGGGTGTGACGGTATGATGGGTGTGACGGTATGATATGTATGAAGGTGTGATGGGTGTGACGGTATGATGGGTGTGAAGGTGTGATGGGTGTGAAGGTGTAATGGGTGTGAAGGTATGATGGGTGTGACGGTATGATGGGTGTGACGGTATGATGGGTGTGACGGTATGATGGGTGTGAAGGTATGATGGGTGTGAAGGTGTGATGGGTGTGACGGTATGATGGGTGTGACGGTATGATGGGTGTGACGGTATGATGGATGTGACGGTATGATGGATGTGACGGTATGATGGGTGTGAAAGTATGATGGGTGTGACGGTATGATGGGTGTGAAGGTGTGATGGGTGTGACGGTATGATGGGTGTGAAGGTGTGATGGGTGTGAAGGTGTGATGGGTGTGACGGTATGATGGGTGTGACGGTATGATGGGTGTGACGGTATGATGGGTGTGACGGTATGATGGGTGTGACGGTATGATGGGTGTGACGGTATGATGGGTGTGACGGTATGATGGGTGTGAAGGTGTGATGGGTGTGAAGGTGTGATGGGTGTGAAGGTATGATGGGTGTGACGGTATGATGGGTGTGACGGTATGATGGGTGTGACGGTATGATGGGTGTGACGGTATGATGGGTGTGACGGTATGATGGGTGTGACGGTATGATGGGTGTGAAGGTGTGATGGGTGTGAAGGTATGATGGGTGTGACGGTATGATGAGTGTGAAGGTATGATGGGTGTGAAGGTATGATGTGTGTGACGGTATGATGGGTGTGAAGGTATGATGGGTGTGACGGTATGATGGGTGTGACGGTATGATGGATGTGACGGTATGATGGGTGTGACGGTATGATGGGTGTGAAGGTATGATGGGTGTGAAGGTATGATGGGTGTGAAGGTGTGATGGGTGTGAAGGTGTGATGGGTGTGACGGTATGATGGGTGTGACGGTATGATGGGTGTGACGGTATGATGGGTGTGACGGTATGATGGGTGTGACGGTATGATGGGTGTGACGGTATGATGGGTGTGACGGTATGATGGGTGTGACGGTATGATGGGTGTGACGGTGTGATGGGTGTGAAGGTATGATGGGTGTGAAGGTATGATGGGTGTGACGGTATGATGGGTGTGAAGGTATGATGTGTGTGACGGTATGATGGGTGTGAAGGTATGATGGGTGTGACGGTATGATGGGTGTGAAGGTGTGATGGGTGTGAAGGTATGATGGGTGTGAAGGTGTGATGGGTGTGAAGGTGTGATGGGTGTGACGGTATGATGGGTGTGACGGTATGATGGGTGTGACGGTATGATGGGTGTAACGGTATGATGGGTGTGAAGGTATGATGGGTGTGAAGGTGTGATGGGTGTGACGGTATGATGGGTGTGACGGTATGATGGGTGTGACGGTATGATGGATGTGACGGTATGATGGATGTGACGGTATGATGGGTGTGAAGGTATGATGGGTGTGACGGTATGATGGGTGTGAAGGTGTGATGGGTGTGACGGTATGATGGGTGTGAAGGTGTGATGGGTGTGAAGGTGTGATGGGTGTGACGGTATGATGGGTGTGACGGTATGATGGGTGTGACGGTATGATGGGTGTGACGGTATGATGGGTGTGACGGTATGATGGGTGTGACAGTATGATGGGTGTGACGGTATGATGGGTGTGAAGGTGTGATGGGTGTGAAGGTGTGATGGGTGTGAAGGTATGATGGGTGTGAAGGTATGATGGGTGTGACGGTATGATGGGTGTGACGGTATGATGGGTGTGACGGTATGATGGGTGTGACGGTATGATGGGTGTGACGGTATGATGGGTGTGACGGTATGATGGGTGTGAAGGTGTGATGGGTGTGAAGGTATGATGGGTGTGAAGGTATGATGGGTGTGACGGTATGATGGGTGTGAAGGTATGATGTGTGTGACGGTATGATGGGTGTGACGGTATGATGGGTGTGAAGGTATGATGGGTGTGAAGGTATGATGGGTGTGAAGGTATGATGGGTGTGAAGGTATGATGGGTGTGAAGGTATGATGGGTGTGACGGTATGATGGGTGTGACGGTATGATGGGTGTGACGGTATGATGGGTGTGACGGTATGATGGGTGTGACGGTATGATGGATGTGAAGGTGTGTTGGGTGTGACGGTATGATGGGTGTGAAGGTATGATGGGTGTGAAGGTATGATGGGTGTGAAGGTATGATTGGTGTGACGGTATGATGGGTGTGACGGTATGATGGGTGTGAAGGTATGATGGGTGTGAAGGTATGATGGGTGTGAAGGTATGATGGGTGTGACGGTATGATGGGTGTGACGGTATGATGGGTGTGACGGTATGATGGGTGTGACGGTATGATGGATGTGAAGGTGTGTTTGGTGTGAAGGTGTGTTTGGTGTGACGGTATGATGGGTGTGACGGTATGATGGATGTGAAGGTGTGTTGGGTGTGAAGGTATGATGGGTGTGAAGGTGTGATGGGTGTGAAGGTGTGATGGGTGTGACGGTATGATGGGTGTGAAGGTATGATGGGTGTGACGGTATGATGGGTGTGACGGTATGATGGGTGTAACGGTATGATGGGTGTGAAGGTGTGATGGGTGTGACGGTATGATGGGTGTGACGGTATGATGGGTGTGAAGGTGTGATGGGTGTGACGGTATGATGGGTGTGACGGTATGATGGGTGTGACGGTATGATATGTATGAAGGTGTGATGGGTGTGACGGTATGATGGGTGTGAAGGTGTGATGGGTGTGAAGGTGTAATGGGTGTGAAGGTATGATGGGTGTGACGGTATGATGGGTGTGACGGTATGATGGGTGTGACGGTATGATGGGTGTGAAGGTATGATGGGTGTGAAGGTATGATGGGTGTGACGGTATGATGGGTGTGAAGGTATGATGGGTGTGAAGGTGTGATGGGTGTGAAGGTGTGACGGTATGATGGGTGTGACGGTATGATGGGTGTGAAGGTGTGATGGGTGTGACGGTATGATGGGTGTGAAGGTATGATGGGTGTGACGGTATGATGGGTGTGACGGTATGATGGGTGTGACGGTATGATGGGTGTGAAGGTGTGATGGGTGTGACGGTATGATGGGTGTGACGGTATGATGGGTGTGAAGGTGTGATGGGTGTGACGGTATGATGGGTGTGACGGTATGATGGGTGTGACGGTATGATGGGTGTGACGGTATGATATGTATGAAGGTGTGATGGGTGTGACGGTATGATGGGTGTGAAGGTGTGATGGGTGTGAAGGTGTAATGGGTGTGAAGGTATGATGGGTGTGACGGTATGATGGGTGTGACGGTATGATGGGTGTGACGGTATGATGGGTGTGAAGGTATGATGGGTGTGAAGGTGTGATGGGTGTGACGGTATGATGGGTGTGACGGTATGATGGGTGTGACGGTATGATGGGTGTGACGGTATGATGGGTATGAAGGTGTGATGGGTGTGAAGGTATGATGGGTGTGACGGTATGATGGGTGTGAAGGTATGATGGGTGTGACTATATGATAAGTGTGACGGTATGATAAGTGTGACGGTATGATAAGTGTGACGGTATGATGGGTATGACGGTATGATGGGTGTGACGGTATGATGGATGTGACGGTATGATGGATGTGACGGTATGATGGGTGTGAAGGTATGATGGGTGTGACGGTATGATGGGTGTGAAGGTGTGATGGGTGTGACGGTATGATGGGTGTGAAGGTGTGATGGGTGTGAAGGTGTGATGGGTGTGAAGGTGTGATGGGTGTGACGGTATGATGGGTGTGACGGTATGATGGATGTGACGGTATGATGGGTGTGACGGTATGATGGGTGTGAAGGTATGATGGGTGTGAAGGTATGATGGGTGTGAAGGTGTGATGGGTGTGAAGGTGTGATGGGTGTGACGGTATGATGGGTGTGACGGTATGATGGGTGTGACGGTATGATGGGTGTGACGGTATGATGGGTGTGACGGTATGATGGGTGTGACGGTATGATGGGTGTGACGGTATGATATGTATGAAGGTGTGATGGGTGTGACGGTATGATGGGTGTGAAGGTGTGATGGGTGTGAAGGTGTAATGGGTGTGAAGGTATGATGGGTGTGACGGTATGATGGGTGTGACGGTATGATGGGTGTGACGGTATGATGGGTGTGAAGGTATGATGGGTGTGAAGGTGTGATGGGTGTGACGGTATGATGGGTGTGACGGTATGATGGGTGTGACGGTATGATGGATGTGACGGTATGATGGATGTGACGGTATGATGGGTGTGAAAGTATGATGGGTGTGACGGTATGATGGGTGTGAAGGTGTGATGGGTGTGACGGTATGATGGGTGTGAAGGTGTGATGGGTGTGAAGGTGTGATGGGTGTGACGGTATGATGGGTGTGACGGTATGATGGGTGTGACGGTATGATGGGTGTGACGGTATGATGGGTGTGACGGTATGATGGGTGTGACGGTATGATGGGTGTGACGGTATGATGGGTGTGAAGGTGTGATGGGTGTGAAGGTGTGATGGGTGTGAAGGTATGATGGGTGTGACGGTATGATGGGTGTGACGGTATGATGGGTGTGACGGTATGATGGGTGTGACGGTATGATGGGTGTGACGGTATGATGGGTGTGACGGTATGATGGGTGTGAAGGTGTGATGGGTGTGAAGGTATGATGGGTGTGACGGTATGATGGGTGTGAAGGTATGATGGGTGTGAAGGTATGATGTGTGTGACGGTATGATGGGTGTGAAGGTATGATGGGTGTGACGGTATGATGGGTGTGACGGTATGATGGATGTGACGGTATGATGGGTGTGACGGTATGATGGGTGTGAAGGTATGATGGGTGTGAAGGTATGATGGGTGTGAAGGTGTGATGGGTGTGAAGGTGTGATGGGTGTGACGGTATGATGGGTGTGACGGTATGATGGGTGTGACGGTATGATGGGTGTGACGGTATGATGGGTGTGACGGTATGATGGGTGTGACGGTATGATGGGTGTGACGGTATGATGGGTGTGACGGTGTGATGGGTGTGAAGGTATGATGGGTGTGAAGGTATGATGGGTGTGACGGTATGATGGGTGTGAAGGTATGATGTGTGTGACGGTATGATGGGTGTGAAGGTATGATGGGTGTGACGGTATGATGGGTGTGAAGGTGTGATGGGTGTGAAGGTATGATGGGTGTGAAGGTGTGATGGGTGTGAAGGTGTGATGGGTGTGACGGTATGATGGGTGTGACGGTATGATGGGTGTGACGGTATGATGGGTGTGACGGTATGATGGGTGTGAAGGTATGATGGGTGTGAAGGTGTGATGGGTGTGACGGTATGATGGGTGTGACGGTATGATGGGTGTGACGGTATGATGGATGTGACGGTATGATGGATGTGACGGTATGATGGGTGTGAAGGTATGATGGGTGTGACGGTATGATGGGTGTGAAGGTGTGATGGGTGTGACGGTATGATGGGTGTGAAGGTGTGATGGGTGTGAAGGTGTGATGGGTGTGACGGTATGATGGGTGTGACGGTATGATGGGTGTGACGGTATGATGGGTGTGACGGTATGATGGGTGTGACGGTATGATGGGTGTGACAGTATGATGGGTGTGACGGTATGATGGGTGTGAAGGTGTGATGGGTGTGAAGGTGTGATGGGTGTGAAGGTATGATGGGTGTGAAGGTATGATGGGTGTGACGGTATGATGGGTGTGACGGTATGATGGGTGTGACGGTATGATGGGTGTGACGGTATGATGGGTGTGACGGTATGATGGGTGTGACGGTATGATGGGTGTGAAGGTGTGATGGGTGTGAAGGTATGATGGGTGTGAAAGTATGATGGGTGTGACGGTATGATGGGTGTGAAGGTATGATGTGTGTGACGGTATGATGGGTGTGACGGTATGATGGGTGTGAAGGTATGATGGGTGTGAAGGTATGATGGGTGTGAAGGTATGATGGGTGTGAAGGTATGATGGGTGTGAAGGTATGATGGGTGTGACGGTATGATGGGTGTGACGGTATGATGGGTGTGACGGTATGATGGGTGTGACGGTATGATGGGTGTGACGGTATGATGGATGTGAAGGTGTGTTGGGTGTGACGGTATGATGGGTGTGAAGGTATGATGGGTGTGAAGGTATGATGGGTGTGAAGGTATGATTGGTGTGACGGTATGATGGGTGTGACGGTATGATGGGTGTGAAGGTATGATGGGTGTGAAGGTATGATGGGTGTGAAGGTATGATGGGTGTGACGGTATGATGGGTGTGACGGTATGATGGGTGTGACGGTATGATGGGTGTGACGGTATGATGGATGTGAAGGTGTGTTTGGTGTGAAGGTGTGTTTGGTGTGACGGTATGATGGGTGTGACGGTATGATGGATGTGAAGGTGTGTTGGGTGTGAAGGTATGATGGGTGTGAAGGTGTGATGGGTGTGAAGGTGTGATGGGTGTGACGGTATGATGGGTGTGAAGGTGTGATGGGTGTGACGGTATGATGGGTGTGAAGGTATGATGGGTGTGAAGGTATGATGGGTGTGAAGGTGTGATGGGTGTGAAGGTATGATGGGTGTGAAGGTATGATGGGTGTGAAGGTATAATGGGTGTGACGGTATGATGGGTGTGAAGGTGTGATGGGTGTGACAGTATGATGGGTGTGACGGTATGATGGGTGTGACGGTATGATGGGTGTGACGGTATGATGGGTGTGACGGTATGATATGTATGAAGGTGTGATGGGTGTGACGGTATGATGGGTGTGAAGGTGTGATGGGTGTGAAGGTGTAATGGGTGTGAAGGTATGATGGGTGTGACGGTATGATGGGTGTGACGGTATGATGGGTGTGACGGTATGATGGGTGTGAAGGTATGATGGGTGTGAAGGTATGATGGGTGTGACGGTATGATGGGTGTGAAGGTATGATGGGTGTGAAGGTGTGATGGGTGTGAAGGTGTGACGGTATGATAGGTGTGACGGTATGATGGGTGTGAAGGTGTGATGGGTGTGACGGTATGATGGGTGTGAAGGTATGATGGGTGTGACGGTATGATGGGTGTGACGGTATGATGGGTGTGACGGTATGATGGGTGTGAAGGTGTGATGGGTGTGACGGTATGATGGGTGTGACGGTATGATGGGTGTGAAGGTGTGATGGGTGTGACGGTATGATGGGTGTGACGGTATGATGGGTGTGACGGTATGATGGGTGTGACGGTATGATATGTATGAAGGTGTGATGGGTGTGACGGTATGATGGGTGTGAAGGTGTGATGGGTGTGAAGGTGTAATGGGTGTGAAGGTATGATGGGTGTGACGGTATGATGGGTGTGACGGTATGATGGGTGTGACGGTATGATGGGTGTGAAGGTATGATGGGTGTGAAGGTGTGATGGGTGTGACGGTATGATGGGTGTGACGGTATGATGGGTGTGACGGTATGATGGGTGTGACGGTATGATGGGTATGAAGGTGTGATGGGTGTGAAGGTATGATGGGTGTGACGGTATGATGGGTGTGAAGGTATGATGGGTGTGACTATATGATGGGTGTGACTATATGATAAGTGTGACGGTATGATAAGTGTGACGGTATGATGGGTATGACGGTATGATGGGTGTGACGGTATGATGGATGTGACGGTATGATGGATGTGACGGTATGATGGGTGTGAAGGTATGATGGGTGTGACGGTATGATGGGTGTGAAGGTGTGATGGGTGTGACGGTATGATGGGTGTGAAGGTGTGATGGGTGTGAAGGTGTGATGGGTGTGAAGGTGTGATGGGTGTGACGGTATGATGGGTGTGACGGTATGACGGATGTGACGGTATGATGGGTGTGACGGTATGATGGGTGTGAAGGTATGATGGGTGTGAAGGTATGATGGGTGTGAAGGTGTGATGGGTGTGAAGGTGTGATGGGTGTGACGGTATGATGGGTGTGACGGTATGATGGGTGTGACGGTATGATGGGTGTGACGGTATGATGGGTGTGACGGTATGATGGGTGTGACGGTATGATGGGTGTGACGGTATGATATGTATGAAGGTGTGATGGGTGTGACGGTATGATGGGTGTGAAGGTGTGATGGGTGTGAAGGTGTAATGGGTGTGAAGGTATGATGGGTGTGACGGTATGATGGGTGTGACGGTATGATGGGTGTGACGGTATGATGGGTGTGAAGGTATGATGGGTGTGAAGGTGTGATGGGTGTGACGGTATGATGGGTGTGACGGTATGATGGGTGTGACGGTATGATGGATGTGACGGTATGATGGATGTGACGGTATGATGGGTGTGAAAGTATGATGGGTGTGACGGTATGATGGGTGTGAAGGTGTGATGGGTGTGACGGTATGATGGGTGTGAAGGTGTGATGGGTGTGAAGGTGTGATGGGTGTGACGGTATGATGGGTGTGACGGTATGATGGGTGTGACGGTATGATGGGTGTGACGGTATGATGGGTGTGACGGTATGATGGGTGTGACGGTATGATGGATGTGACGGTATGATGGGTGTGAAAGTATGATGGGTGTGACGGTATGATGGGTGTGAAGGTGTGATGGGTGTGACGGTATGATGGGTGTGAAGGTGTGATGGGTGTGAAGGTGTGATGGGTGTGACGGTATGATGGGTGTGACGGTATGATGGGTGTGACGGTATGATGGGTGTGACGGTATGATGGGTGTGACGGTATGATGGGTGTGACGGTATGATGGGTGTGACGGTATGATGGGTGTGAAGGTGTGATGGGTGTGAAGGTGTGATGGGTGTGAAGGTATGATGGGTGTGACGGTATGATGGGTGTGACGGTATGATGGGTGTGACGGTATGATGGGTGTGACGGTATGATGGGTGTGACGGTATGATGGGTGTGACGGTATGATGGGTGTGAAGGTGTGATGGGTGTGAAGGTATGATGGGTGTGACGGTATGATGGGTGTGAAGGTATGATGGGTGTGAAGGTATGATGTGTGTGACGGTATGATGGGTGTGAAGGTATGATGGGTGTGACGGTATGATGGGTGTGACGGTATGATGGATGTGACGGTATGATGGGTGTGACGGTATGATGGGTGTGAAGGTATGATGGGTGTGAAGGTATGATGGGTGTGAAGGTGTGATGGGTGTGAAGGTGTGATGGGTGTGACGGTATGATGGGTGTGACGGTATGATGGGTGTGACGGTATGATGGGTGTGACGGTATGATGGGTGTGACGGTATGATGGGTGTGACGGTATGATGGGTGTGACGGTATGATGGGTGTGACGGTGTGATGGGTGTGAAGGTATGATGGGTGTGAAGGTATGATGGGTGTGACGGTATGATGGGTGTGAAGGTATGATGTGTGTGACGGTATGATGGGTGTGAAGGTATGATGGGTGTGACGGTATGATGGGTGTGAAGGTGTGATGGGTGTGAAGGTATGATGGGTGTGAAGGTGTGATGGGTGTGAAGGTGTGATGGGTGTGACGGTATGATGGGTGTGACGGTATGATGGGTGTGACGGTATGATGGGTGTGACGGTATGATGGGTGTGAAGGTGTGATGGGTGTGACGGTATGATGGGTGTGAAGGTGTGATGGGTGTGAAGGTGTGATGGGTGTGAAGGTGTGATGGGTGTGACGGTATGATGGGTGTGACGGTATGATGGATGTGACGGTATGATGGGTGTGACGGTATGATGGGTGTGAAGGTATGATGGGTGTGAAGGTATGATGGGTGTGAAGGTGTGATGGGTGTGAAGGTGTGATGGGTGTGACGGTATGATGGGTGTGACGGTATGATGGGTGTGACGGTATGATGGGTGTGACGGTATGATGGGTGTGACGGTATGATGGGTGTGACGGTATGATGGGTGTGACGGTATGATATGTATGAAGGTGTGATGGGTGTGACGGTATGATGGGTGTGAAGGTGTGATGGGTGTGAAGGTGTAATGGGTGTGAAGGTATGATGGGTGTGACGGTATGATGGGTGTGACGGTATGATGGGTGTGACGGTATGATGGGTGTGAAGGTATGATGGGTGTGAAGGTGTGATGGGTGTGACGGTATGATGGGTGTGACGGTATGATGGGTGTGACGGTATGATGGATGTGACGGTATGATGGATGTGACGGTATGATGGGTGTGAAAGTATGATGGGTGTGACGGTATGATGGGTGTGAAGGTGTGATGGGTGTGACGGTATGATGGGTGTGAAGGTGTGATGGGTGTGAAGGTGTGATGGGTGTGACGGTATGATGGGTGTGACGGTATGATGGGTGTGACGGTATGATGGGTGTGACGGTATGATGGGTGTGACGGTATGATGGGTGTGACGGTATGATGGGTGTGACGGTATGATGGGTGTGAAGGTGTGATGGGTGTGAAGGTGTGATGGGTGTGAAGGTATGATGGGTGTGACGGTATGATGGGTGTGACGGTATGATGGGTGTGACGGTATGATGGGTGTGACGGTATGATGGGTGTGACGGTATGATGGGTGTGACGGTATGATGGGTGTGAAGGTGTGATGGGTGTGAAGGTATGATGGGTGTGACGGTATGATGGGTGTGAAGGTATGATGGGTGTGAAGGTATGATGTGTGTGACGGTATGATGGGTGTGAAGGTATGATGGGTGTGACGGTATGATGGGTGTGACGGTATGATGGATGTGACGGTATGATGGGTGTGACGGTATGATGGGTGTGAAGGTATGATGGGTGTGAAGGTATGATGGGTGTGAAGGTGTGATGGGTGTGAAGGTGTGATTGGTGTGACGGTATGATGGGTGTGACGGTATGATGGGTGTGACGGTATGATGGGTGTGACGGTATGATGGGTGTGACGGTATGATGGGTGTGACGGTATGATGGGTGTGACGGTATGATGGGTGTGACGGTATGATGGGTGTGACGGTGTGATGGGTGTGAAGGTATGATGGGTGTGAAGGTATGATGGGTGTGACGGTATGATGGGTGTGAAGGTATGATGTGTGTGACGGTATGATGGGTGTGAAGGTATGATGGGTGTGACGGTATGATGGGTGTGAAGGTGTGATGGGAGTGAAGGTATGATGGGTGTGAAGGTGTGATGGGTGTGAAGGTGTGATGGGTGTGACGGTATGATGGGTGTGACGGTATGATGGGTGTGACGGTATGATGGGTGTGACGGTATGATGGGTGTGAAGGTATGATGGGTGTGAAGGTGTGATGGGTGTGACGGTATGATGGGTGTGACGGTATGATGGGTGTGACGGTATGATGGATGTGACGGTATGATGGATGTGACGGTATGATGGGTGTGAAGGTATGATGGGTGTGACGGTATGATGGGTGTGAAGGTGTGATGGGTGTGACGGTATGATGGGTGTGAAGGTGTGATGGGTGTGAAGGTGTGATGGGTGTGACGGTATGATGGGTGTGACGGTATGATGGGTGTGACGGTATGATGGGTGTGACGGTATGATGGGTGTGACGGTATGATGGGTGTGACAGTATGATGGGTGTGACGGTATGATGGGTGTGAAGGTGTGATGGGTGTGAAGGTGTGATGGGTGTGAAGGTATGATGGGTGTGACGGTATGATGGGTGTGACGGTATGATGGGTGTGACGGTATGATGGGTGTGACGGTATGATGGGTGTGACGGTATGATGGGTGTGACGGTATGATGGGTGTGAAGGTGTGATGGGTGTGAAGGTATGATGGGTGTGAAGGTATGATGGGTGTGACGGTATGATGGGTGTGAAGGTATGATGTGTGTGACGGTATGATGGGTGTGACGGTATGATGGGTGTGAAGGTATGATGGGTGTGAAGGTATGATGGGTGTGAAGGTATGATGGGTGTGAAGGTATGATGGGTGTGAAGGTATGATGGGTGTGACGGTATGATGGGTGTGACGGTATGATGGGTGTGACGGTATGATGGGTGTGACGGTATGATGGGTGTGACGGTATGATGGATGTGAAGGTGTGTTGGGTGTGACGGTATGATGGGTGTGAAGGTATGATGGGTGTGAAGGTATGATGGGTGTGAAGGTATGATTGGTGTGACGGTATGATGGGTGTGACGGTATGATGGGTGTGAAGGTATGATGGGTGTGAAGGTATGATGGGTGTGAAGGTATGATGGGTGTGACGGTATGATGGGTGTGACGGTATGATGGGTGTGACGGTATGATGGGTGTGACGGTATGATGGATGTGAAGGTGTGTTTGGTGTGAAGGTGTGTTTGGTGTGACGGTATGATGGGTGTGACGGTATGATGGATGTGAAGGTGTGTTGGGTGTGAAGGTATGATGGGTGTGAAGGTGTGATGGGTGTGAAGGTGTGATGGGTGTGACGGTATGATGGGTGTGAAGGTGTGATGGGTGTGACGGTATGATGGGTGTGAAGGTATGATGGGTGTGAAGGTATGATGGGTGTGAAGGTATGATGGGTGTGAAGGTGTGATGGGTGTGAAGGTATGATGGGTGTGAAGGTATGATGGGTGTGAAGGTATAATGGGTGTGACGGTATGATGGGTGTGAAGGTATGATGGGTGTGACGGTATGATGGGTGTGACGGTATGATGGGTGTGACGGTATGATGGGTGTGAAGGTATGATGGTGTTATGAACTATAATTCAAATGCGTATATAACTACGTATTTATTTCTACACAAAGCTCTAAAATAACATTTCTTCTAAGGGTTTTGAATTTGTATAATTGCTTACTTCCCGTCGGTAACCAACCCTCAGAAAACCGTTTATACCATCTAATTAAATTGTATGTTTCTATATCTCCATGTGTTTGTATCCAAAGTAGGCCTATCTGTTTGATTTTCTGATTGTACCCTCATAGGCCTAAGTTTTAGTCTCTCCTGCCTAAACACTTGTTTTAAGTCAGAATTGGCGTGACACTAGCTGGGGTAGGACATAATCATATACTGTTCTACCCTCTATTCCGATCATTGTCATAACCATATTTGCCAAACTGTGTATTTTTATATTTGTGCCTATAATAAAATTGAACCGGTCATTACCCGCTTTCATTTCCTGTGTAATTGATAGACATTAATTAGATCAGTTACTGAATTATGGAAATAAAGAATAAACAATTAGTTCTGAAGGGATAAATTCACATATATTCCCATTAAAATTTGAAAGTCTAGTGTCAATTCTCAAACCCAAGAAGTGAGCATAACATTTGGTGGCATGCGCTGAGGATACGAATTTACTTAGAAATGATATTTTGTGATCAATACATTATACATTTCGGGTGCCTACGCTCCAACCGATAGTACATGGACCTATTGTAAATCTGGCCGACTGTACCACGCTACCAATACGAATACCCCAGTGAGGAAGTGTGTAACCTAACACAACCCGGTGTGACTGAATCACTGAAAGAATGATATAGTGAATCAATGATAATTGTAACCAACTCTACAGTTTCACAGTAGTTGCTGCCTTCACTCTTCACTTTCTTCACTCTGATTCGATTTAACTCTGAAGCGATATTTTGTTCTTATAAATATACTTCGAGTGTATATTTCTCGACCACCTTACCATAGCAATGGCATGTCCAGTGAGTGAGTGAGTGACTGACTAACCTACCAGCACATAGAGTGAATTGTTTTCCCATGTGATTGATAATTGTACGGAATGAATTCTACAGTTATGAAGTGGGAATTGACTTCTACATTTTCTTCACTGTAATTTGACTATTCAGTCATTGCATGTGCTATCAACAGAAAGTGTTTCGATATTCGACGTCAGAGACAACAGACTCTTTGTTTTCTCCAAGCGCGTCTTTTCAAATGTGTGATTCCCTCGCATCTTGTGACGTCATGACAACACTCTTTTGTTCACCAGCGCGTCATTTTTCAAAAATTGTGACGTCAGTAACAACAGTCTTCGTCTGCTACCTCATCGTTAGTGATTAAATGCACTGAAATCTCCTGGACGAAAATGTGACAATTCTTCGAAATTGTGTTTCGTGAACTCAACCTCACATTTCTGGAAATTCAATTTCACAGCTCTTCAACATCAGTTTATTGAAATCAGTTTCTCGATTTCATTTCTCATCTCAACGTTCATTTACCATCACTCCTTTACTTCATTGCTAAGTAGTCGGGCATTCATCTATATTTTCCCCATCTATGGTTTCCCAATATATGGTGTCCCCATTTACGCATTGGAGAGTTCTGCGTTTCCCACTCTGCTTCGTCGTTTTCCTCAGTCTACACCCGAACTCCATGCGAGATGTCTCAAATCAGGCTACATCCCATTGAAAGGCAGACATCTGGCGTCTGTGCTGGTTCTACCACAGGCTTCTTAGAGTGCTGTGTTCCCTCTCATCATGTGGTTGCCGGCCCAGTTCAAAACTGTGTGGTTCACAGTTTAGAGTACCAACACCATGAAGAACCACAAGAACCATTGGTATGGTTGCCTAATAATGTGAAGTGAACTTCGAAAAAAAAAAAATCGAAAAAGTATGAAAATCATTAGGATTAAAGAACAATTTAAACAGGAATTTTATATTAGATTACCTTAGATGCGCATCATAGATAATCATTTATAATTGAGTAGGACATGGCCATTAGTTGAAGTTTTCTTTCTAATTCGATTTTTTCGATATCTTTAATAGATTACGCGAAATCTAATTACTGATACCGTTATTTCGAAATTGATTGAAATACATATTAACTAACTAACATTTTTAGGAATATGATCATTTTATCTTAAATATCTTATTTATAATAGAATAATTTTGAGAATTCTTTATAAATAATTTTGGTATATTACTCACATTTAATGTATTGTCATCTGTACGTTATTTTGATTTTTTTATGTGACTATTTATTTCATATCCATTATTTTATCATGTATTTTATCCTTATTTATTTATTTTCATGTGGTTAATTTAGGAATCTTTATTTGGTAAACATTGACTGATTTTATGTTCTGCATTTTCTAATATCGTATGCAAGTTTATATATGAGCAAATGATGAATAATCGAACTTAAAGAATGAAAAGGGCTTGTAATTAAATAATTGTTACATATATCGGTTCCAAATTTACCAAAAGTGTAAAGACCGTATGATAACTATGCGTTAAATTGTAAATAATTAAAATAATTATTGATCGCTTCTTGTTATACCATAGAGGATGTAATTATCCTTGGTAATTATCCAATGGTTTTCCTAAGAGTTGACAAGTTAATGCTTATGATCATAAAGTCTTAGGTAGGGAAATAACGCATGTGACTTACTGTAAAATGATTTACCAGTCACGTTAATTTTACCACGCCCTGTTTTACCGCGATAATTTTCCCAATAAAATAAACAACTCATACTAAAGTAGAAAATGAACATATGGAAAATTTCAGGTTCCGAAACTGTTTATCTGTATAACATATGTCATGTTTAAATCATAAAATATTATAAAATTTTCAGTTCAAACTGTATGGAAAGAGTTTCTCACAAAATTTGAATGACACAAAATCGAATAATTAAAATCATAAAACTAATTAAATTATTAGTTGTGAGTTTTCACCTCGCCTACAGATTTGAATCAATTGAAATTATTAATGTGTTGTAATAAATAGGATGGATTTTTATTGATTACGAAATTTTCATAGTTTCTCAATACGATATTTGATTGATCAATTTTCTCTAATAATATTACAAATAAATAGAAATATTTTTATGTAACAATAGTTTAGGAAAAAGAAAATGTATAAAAAAAGTGTAAAATTATGGCACTCAATATTATGTTAATATTTGTATTCCGTAAAACGGTCCATCGAATATTTAATGTTGACTAGAGAATATTTAATATTATGTAATATTAATCTTAGCAACAGGTTGTTGAATTTACCGTTATTTGTAACGTTGTGAAAGAGAATATATTGGTTGTTAGGAGAAAAATTTGTGGTAAAATCCATTGTTATATTTTTAGTATGATAATGTTGGTTAATAATTACCATTTGCAAACATGTGATACCACACTTATTGCATCCGGTATTGCCATTGAAATATATTTAATGTTGATAAATACTGGTATGGACTAATGAGAATTTAAAAATGAAATTGAAATTAGAATATTCTGTTGATAGTGATTTTAGTTCAGCATATACCCGAAATATTCCCGTTTTAATAATTTTATAAAAGCCCCTGTTAATATTTGATGAGCCTTAAATACGGTTGGTATGAATTGCATTTCCAGTACAAGACAGTTAGACTCGATAATTTGTAATTATTTAAAAAGGAGTCATGTCGTATGGCGGATCTATTTTTACCGCAACTAATAATAATAATGATAATTGAAATAAGTACACTATCCGAATACTGCGGAAGTGTCGGCAAGCTGTAGATTCCATTTGAAGTTTGCAAGTTGTTCTCGGGAACGGTCCTTTCAATATGGGTGATTATACGATAATTAATCTGCGTTAGGAATGGGAATATTTATGTCCCCTAAACATGGTTTGCTTTTGTATATTTATAAATAATGCCGAAGTGATATACCGCAATAATGGTACACTATCGAGCAAATGGAATATATTGCACATACCTAAATACCGAGCCATCTTATTACTTAACATTTAAAATGAGGGCATTTTACATTTTTATCGGGTGAGGGGAATATGTTATGAACTATAATTCAAATGCGTATATAACTACGTATTTATTTCTACACAAAGCTCTGAAATAACATTTCTTCTAAGGGTTTTGAATTTCTATAATTGCTTACTTCCCGTCGGTGACCAACCCTCAGAAAACCGTTTATACCATCTAACCAAATTGTATGTTTCTATATCCCCATGTGTTTGTATCCAAAGTAGGCCTATCTGTTTGATTTTCTGATTGTACCCTCATAGGCCTAAGTTTTAGTCTCTCCTGCCTAAACACTTGTTTTAAGTCAGAATTGGCGTGACACTAGCTGGGGTAGGACATAATCATATACTGTTCTACCCTCTATTCCGATCATTGTCATAACCATATTTGCCAAACTGTGTATTTTTATATTTGTGCCTATAATAAAATTGAACCGGTCATTACCCGCTTTCATTTCCTGTGTAATTGATAGACATTAATTAGATCAGTTACTGAATTATGGAAATAAAGAATAAACAATTAGTTCTGAAGGGATAAATTCACATATATTCCCATTAAAATTTGAAAGTCTAGTGTCAATTCTCAAACCCAAGAAGTGAGCATAACATTGGGTGTGAAGGTGTGATGGGTGTGAAGGTATGATGGGTGTGAAGGTGTGATGGGTGTGAAGGTATGATGGGTGTGACGGTATGATGGGTGTGAAGGTGTGATTGGTGTGAAGGTATGATAGGTGTGACGGTATGATGGGTGTGACGGTATGATGGGTGTGACGGTATGATGGGTGTGACGGTATGATGGGTGTGACGGTATGATGGGTGTGACGGTATGATGGATGTGAAGGTGTGATGGGTTTGAAGGTGTGATGGGTGTGAAGGTGTGATGGGTGTGAAGGTATGATGGGTGTGAAGGTATGATGGGTGTGAAGGTATGATGGGTGTGACGGTGTGATGGGTGTGAAGGTGTGATGGGTGTGAAGGTATGATGGGTGTGACGGTATGATGGGTGTGACGGTATGATGGGTGTGAAGGTATGATGGGTGTGAAGGTATGATGGGTGTGAAGGTATGATGGGTGTGAAGGTATGATGGGTGTAATCATTTCAGGCTCTATCAGTTACTCCTGATTGTTATGATATCAATTTGAGGTACCTGTACGTCTGCATAATGATATGCGTTATTATTAGTAATTAATTAATAAATAAAGGTGAAGTATTTTGTTCATTGTTTCTTCCCTCTTTCCCTAATAATCCCTTTCTTTCTCCCTCCATCCTTCCTCCCTTTCTTTCTCCCTCCATCCTTCCTCCCTTTCTTTCTCCCTCCATTCTTCCCCCCTTTCTTTCTCCCTCCATTCTTCCCCTCTTTCTTTCTCCCTCCATCCTTCCCCCTTTCTTTCTCCCTCCATCCTTCCCCCTTTCTTTCTCCCTCCATCCTTCCCCCTTTCTTTCTCCCTCCATCCTTCCCCCCCCCCTTTCTTTCTCCCTCCATCCTTCCCCCCCTTTCTTTCTCCCTCCATTCTTCCCCTCCCCCCGTGAGGGGGGAGGGGCACAGTGACACTCAATACCTGTCATTCAGTCCCCCTGTCTCAGTAGCACTCATTGCAATGCTTTACAATTCCTCACAGACCATAGCAAAGAAAAAGAAATGGGGTAGCTAGCGAGTTATCGGATAAATACTCATTTGCGATTATAAGCGAAAAGTATATAATATTTATTCAACTATAAATTTATTATTTAATTTATTAGTCTGGGGTGGCATCTATATTTGTAATTTAGAGCCTCTGTTTTTTGATGCATAAAGAGGGTGTTGCGCATTCTTAATGGGTGCTGCGCATTTTTAATGATGCTGATTATCTAAATCTAGAATTCTAAAAGGTTTTTGGTATTCATCAATTCATTTTGTGTACTTTTGTAATAAATAAGTCTTTTTATATCGAAAACTATGATAACTCTTTATACTGGTAGCTTTTATTTGTTTCAATCCTTTTTTTTTCTTCAACATGTGAATTGTATACATTGTAATAATAATAATAAATATTATTATCACTATTTCGTATTTATGATAGCTGCAGGTATCAGGGATACAAAATTAATATTAGTTAAATATAAAGATATTTAACTATTAATTTAAAGGTTGCTTCACACATCACCGATATCCGTCCGGCACGTCACCGGTCCGTCTCCGTCACTCTCCTCTCAGTGATTCGGTGTCAGTGAAAAAATATATCGTTACATTAATTTCAACGGAAATCTTTTTTTAATTTCAAAAAGTTAATTTCAAATTAACTATTAGCCCAAAGATATTTAACTATTAGTTTAAAGATATTTAACTATTAGTTTAAAGATATTTAACTATTAGTTTAAAGATATTTAACTATTAATTCAAAAATATTTTTTATTGATATTTCATTTGACAATTTAAGCCGACAGAACAATCTCTAATTAATATTTCTTTGGTAAATGCATGCAGCTGATTTAGTTATAATAATCAAAGATTATTTATTATTAATCAAAGATTATTTATTATTAATCAAAGATTATTTATTATTAATCAAAGATTATTTATTATTAATCAAGAATTGTATATTTTAATTATAAAGGAAAAATCATATTTTGTAAAGAAATGAATTAAAATAATCAACATTAGCTAAATATGAATATACTTCTTTACCACTATTAAAATTAAAATTAAAATATACTAAATATTATCCTATCTAAAAAGTATTAATAATATTTACTATAGTTTTTAAAAGAACAAATAACACCGGATTAATTCTATAGTATTAAAAGCGACAAAATTATATAATTTTCTATTTAATCAAAATTTTCTGTCACAAACAAAGTAATTTTGTGTAACAAACAAAGCAGTTTTGTGTCTCAGTTGGTGAAATCTGGTGAGATTTGTGCTGAGAAATGACATGTCACTTCCGTAGAGTTATTACTTTATTACACTAACTCATCCCCTGCAAAGATTGCACTGTAACGTATGGCAATGGGATACTGATTTATGAAGGGGTGAATGCCCTATTGCCGTGTGAAGCACGTTACCGAATGAACAAATTATATTATTACGGACTGTATTGAAATTAAAATTATTACCCGTTTCAATTCATGTATTAAAATTTCCTCTATGAAATAGATCTATTTTAGAAATATTCTACTAAAAACTTCAGATTGATATATTTTTTTAATGATTTAAATCCGTAGTTTGATAACACCCAGTAATTGATTTTTTACCTGACTAGATTAAAAAGTAACCTCTGGAACTCATATAACCCCTGCAAATCGCAAAACCCCTGCAAATCGCAAAACCCCTGCAACTCGCAAAACCCCTGCAACTCGCAAAACCCCTGCAACTCGCAAAACCCATGAAACTCGCAAAACCCATGAAACTCGCAAAACCCCTGCAACTCGCAAAACCCCTGCAACTCGCAAAACCCCTGCAACTCGCAAAACCCCTGCAACTCGCAAAACCCCTGCAACTCGCAAAACCCCTGCAACTCGCAAAACCCATGAAACTCGCAAAACCCCTGAAACTCGCAAAACCCCTGAAACTCGCAAAACCCCTGAAACTCGCAAAACCCCTGAAACTCGCAAAACCCCTGAAACTCGTAAAACCCCTGAAACTCGTAAAACCCCTGAAACTCGTAAAACCCCTGAAACTCGTAAAACCCCTGAAACTCGTAAAACCCCTGAAACTCGTAAAACCCCTGAAACTCGTAAAACCCCTGAAACTCGTAAAACCCCTGAAACTCGTAAAACCCCTGAAACTCGTAAAACCCCTGAAACTCGTAAAACCCCTGAAACTCGTAAAACCCCTGAAACTCGTAAAACCCCTGAAACTCGTAAAACCCCTGAAACTCGTAAAACCCCTGAAACTCGTAAAACCCCTGAAACTCGTAAAACCCCTGAAACTCGTAAAACCCCTGAAACTCGTAAAACCCCTGAAACTCGTAAAACCCCTGAAACTCGTAAAACCCCTGAAACTCGTAAAACCCCTGAAACTCGTAAAACCCCTGAAACTCGTAAAACCCCTGAAACTCGTAAAACCCCTGAAACTCGTAAAACCCCTGAAACTCGTAAAACCCCTGAAACTCGTAAAACCCCTGAAACTCGTAAAACCCCTGAAACTCGTAAAACCCCTGAAACTCGTAAAACCCCTGAAACTCGTAAAACCCCTGAAACTCGTAAAACCCCTGAAACTCGTAAAACCCCTGAAACTCGTAAAACCCCTGAAACTCGTAAAACCCCTGAAACTCGCAAAACCCCTGAAACTCGCAAAACCCCTGAAACTCGCAAAACCCCTGAAACTCGCAAAACCCCTGCAACTCGCAAAACCCCTGAAACTCGCAAAACCCCTGAAACTCGCAAAACCCCTGCAACTCGCAAAACCCCTGCAACTCGCAAAACCCCTGAAACTCGCAAAACCCCTGAAACTCGCAAAACCCCTGAAACTCGCAAAACCCCTGAAACTCGCAAAACCCCTGAAACTCGCAAAACCCCAGAAACTCGCAAAACCCCAGAAACTCGCAAAACCCCAGAAACTCGCAAAACCCCAGAAACTCGCAAAACCCCAGAAACTCGCAAAACCCCAGAAACTCGCAAAACCCCTGCAGCTCGCAAAACCCCTGCAACTCGCAAAACCCCTGCAACTCGCAAAACCCCTGCAACTCGCAAAACCCCTGCAACTCGCAAAACCCCTGCAACTCGCAAAACCCCTGCAACTCGCAAAACCCCTGCAACTCGCAAAACCCCTGCAACTCGCAAAACCCCTGCAACTCGCAAAACCCCTGCAACTCGCAAAACCCCTGATACTCGCAAAACCCCTGCAACTCGCAAAACCCCTGCAACTCGCAAAACCCCTGCAACTCGCAAAACCCCTGCAACTCGCAAAACCCCTGCAACTCGCAAAACCCCTGCAACTCGCAAAACCCCTGAAACTCGCAAAACCCCTGAAACTCGCAAAACCCCTGAAACTCGCAAAACCCCTGAAACTCGCAAAACCCCTGAAACTCGCAAAACCCCTGAAACTCGCAAAACCCCTGAAACTCGCAAAACCCCTGAAACTCGCAAAACCCCTGAAACTCGCAAAACCCCTGAAACTCGCAAAACCCCTGAAACTCATAAAACCCCTGAAACTCGTAAAACCCCTGAAACTCGTAAAACCCCTGAAACTCGTAAAACCCCTGAAACTCGTAAAACCCCTGAAACTCGTAAAACCCCTGAAACTCGTAAAACCCCTGAAACTCGTAAAACCCCTGAAACTCGTAAAACCCCTGAAACTCATAAAACCCCTGAAACTCATAAAACCCCTGAAACTCATAAAACCCCTGAAACTCATAAAACCCCTGAAACTCATAAAACCCCTGAAACTCGTAAAACCTCTGAAACTCGTAAAACCCCTGAAACTCGTAACTCATAAATAGAGCCATCCTTCTAAGTATAGTCAAAATAGCTCTAAAAATAGTTTTACATACATATTACTTATAAAAAGTAACTGTATAGTCGCTAAAATAGTCATTATTATAGGAGAGTTTGCTCTAAAAATTTCCTTTTCTATCAAACCACTTTATAGAAACTTTGGTAATTATTGTTCCATTGTAACCACACCATTCTAATATTTGATAGTTATTTGTGACTAGTTAATGTTTGATTATCATTCGTTGATTTTTGTATGCGTTAGAGTTTTTAGAATTGAAATAATGCATTATCAAGAAAGATAATAAAGCTATTAATGTGGAACAGTACGCTGTTATTTTCTGAATAAAAGAATACAATTTTAGTCTACATTATTTTAAAATGAAAAAGTAGGCTAAAACCAAGGTACTTTTTCATAATTTATAAAAAAACTGACGTTTAATATGAATCATTTTCAAATTTTATCTGTAATGTAAATTAAAAAAAAAGCCTAAAATGTATTGATGATAAAAAAAGAATATAAAATGTTATACTTTGTATTTTTATTCTAAGTGTAGGTACACACCCCTAATTAACTAAATAATTAACTAGATAATTAACTAAATAATTAACTAGATAATTAACTAAATAATTAACTAAATAATTAACTAAATATCCCCCAATAAACCTGAGATTTAAGTGTGCCTAGTGTGACGTAGAGTCACAGTAATTAAGTCACAGTCCCTTCACTAGCGTCACTCTCACCGGTAATACCTTTAGATTACCCTCTTTACAGTGCCCTGGTAATGGGCAGGTAATAGCTGTCGCAATTACCGCTAGTTAGGGTAACCTCACAGTTATTGCACACTCCCAACTTTTCGATCACATAATAGAAAAAATTAAATAATGAGTTGAAAATATTTTTTCTTGAGTGTTCGGAAGTGTGGAACTGTCCAATAACTCGTAACTTACGATGCAGGTATTTACAATAGAAAGCTGTTATGATTAATGCAAAATACTGTCTTTTAATGAAAAAAAAATTAATATTGATGTACTGGTTTATTTCATTGTTTGGAAAGGAATAACAATTTATTATTTGAGTTATAAAAGAGATATATAATATTTGTCACATTTTATTTAATTCATTAATTAAATAATTTTACGTACAATAAATAAACAATCCAAATTATTCAGTATTCTCATTCAAATATTCTCATTCAAATATTCACATTCAAATATTCACATTCAAATATTCACATTCAAATATTCACATTCAAATATTCACATTCAAATATTCACATTCAAATATTCACATTCAAATATTCACATTCAAATATTCACATTCAAATATTCACATTCAAATATTCACATTCAAATATTCACATTCAAATATTCACATTCAAATATTCACATTCAAATATTCACATTCAAATATTCACATTCAAATATTCACATTCAAATATTCACATTCAAATATTCACATTCAAATATTCACATTCAAATATTCACATTCAAATATTCTCATTCAAATATTCACATTTAAATATTCACATTTAAATATTCACATTCAAATATTCTCATTTAAATATTCTCATTTAAATATTCACATTTAAATATTCACATTTAAATATTCACATTCAAATATTCACATTCAAATATTCACATTCAAATATTCACATTCAAATATTCACATTCAAATATTCACATTCAAATATTCACATTCAAATATTCACATTCAAATTTTCACATTTAAATACTCACATTCAAATACTCACATTCAAATACTCACATTCAAATGTTCACATTCAAATATTCACATTCAAATACTCACATTCAAATACTCACATTCAAATACTCACATTCAAATATTCACATTCAAATATTCACATTCAAATATTCACATTCAAATACTCACATTCAAATACTCACATTCAAATGTTCACATTCAAATATTCACATTCAAATATTTCTTTCATTGAAATACCATCCAATAACACATTTTAATTAACTCTCTAGAATAGCATGTACGTCATTTCTAACTGTGTTCACTGAAGGGTGTCATTCTGACGTCATCCTTTCGCGTCAATAGATATCGCTAATAAACTCAATATACGCTTCGTGTACTTAATGTGTGCTTCGTGTACTTAAAGTGTACTTCAATTATCAAAGTGGTAGTTATTGCAGAAAAAATAGTATATTATTAATTAGTTATACAGATTTGCATCACTGAGAATACGTCAAATGAAAAAGCGGTAATTACATTAAAATTAAAAGAAAACTGTTCATGCCACGATATATATAAGAGAGGTAGTTTATCAATTATTTTAGTGAAGTATCTAATGAACTATAGAAATAAATTTAATTACCCTGTTAAGTAATTATGTATTATTTTGTTATACCATAGAAAATGTTATGGTGGGGCCATAGAAGATTAACCATAAAATGTTCTTTCATCATATACAGGTGAACCACTAAAATTTACCAAATGCATTATTAACTTCAGACAACTCGATTAAAGCTTCAGAACATTTATATTTTTCCGAGCGCTTTACAACAGTCTTCTATTTCTTTGTTTACCATTTCATTAATGTACCTCGACTAGATTGCAAGAATAGCGTCAAAGAGTAAAGGCCTTGTTACACGGTGCGAGTAAACGTGCGAGTTGGCCTAGCTAGTTACTGTAGTGCAGCTACTCGCACAGTGTGACCGCATCAATCTAATAACTGTCATGGAAATTCAATGCTATGAACATCGAGCTACTGGCATGTGAGTACAGTGGGACAGCTGCTGTCACGACAGTAACTCGCATCGTTCTTAGATGCAAGAGAGAGAGAGAGAGAGAGAGTTCTAACAAATGGCAGCGCTCTGGTGGGTGGAAGAAGAAATAAAAATATCTGAAACCGTTTCACGTATGTCCCCAAATACTAATAATACCAGAAATTTACAGTTCCAATTAGAAAGTCTACATATGGACATACGGAGATATCATCACTGTTGGGGCCATGTATGATCGAGGTTATCCCCCCCCCCTCCCTCATACTTTCTTTACATTTATGAAATTATTCTATTCATAGTATTCTATATTGATATTCGAAATATTATTCAGTAGTTAAGTTCCTTCTTTCACTTGGTAGCGTGGTTATAAGTTATAGTATGGTAGAATTTGAAAATTTGTGAGAAAAAATTGGCTACAAGCTGAAATTTGGTCCAGACCTCCCATATAGTATGTAGATTACCAAAAGAAAAAGCGCCATCTATTGGACATTGGGAAACCTCATTTTCAGATCCACAAAATTCTAGTCGAAAGCCCAAATTAGTCAAAATTCAATTTTTCCAAATAAGGTCATGTTATATATCATTTTTTAGCATTTTTTTTATAAATTTTTGATTTATAAATTTTTCAACTAGCCTAACTATAAAAAGAGAATGAATCCGAATTTTTCAAAGCTAGGTACAAAAACTCATGTGTCTGGAAAACATGCTCGTATCAAAAGAACGGTGTCCGAAGCTTCTAATCATGTGGCGAATGTCGCTGAGTTTAAGACTCAAACGCACAAGTAATAGTGGCAAAAATGTTGATTTAACGGATTTTTGGAGTGCAGTTCCATACATGATAATAAAATGATTGTACTTTTTGGTGTATATTGCAGGTAATCTCAAAAGTTGATGATTACAACAGTGATGGTGAACCGGTAACTAAAGGTGACAAAAATATTTTTGACATATTATCTATAATGTTGAAAGATGTTCTAATTTCAAATGATTTTATTGTCCAATAATGTTACTGTAACTCTTTATATGTTTACTTTGAGACGTAAATTCTCTAAGAAAATTAATCAGTATTAAAAATGCTAAAAAAATGACATATAACATGACATTATTTGGAAAAATTGAATTTTGACTAATTTGGGCTTTCGACTAGAATTTTGTGGATCTGAAAATGAGGTTTCCCAATGTCCAATCGATGGCGCTTCTTTGGGTAATCTACATACTATATGGGAGGTCTGGACCAAATTTCAGCTTGGTTACCATTTTTTCCCCACAAAAGGTGATCTTTGAACGGCTATTTAATTACATATGTTACGATTCTCCCTAAGAAAAATAATCAATTTATTTAATTTACTGTTTACGCGACTTGTCAAAAAATATGTTTTCACTCAAGATGGCGCTCCTGCCCGTACATCAAAGTCAAGTCAAAATAATGCAAGGATCATTTCAATGGATTTCATGTTACGATATTAACCAACTGGACTTTGTGATTTGGTCCACTTTTGAACTGACGTTTCTAAAGCCTGCTACAGAAGTGTGGCAAAATTGAAATAAGCTCTGACCAAGTTGGTCAAATTTGACCTAAGTTGTTCTTCAACAGCGGTCAATGACCAAGGCAATAGCCGGTCATTTTAAACAGATATCATCCTATTTTCTTTTGTATAATGTTTTGTACTAATTGTAGTACCTATTTTTTCATATATACTTCTATTGTTTTAAATTCACGCTGTAATAGTGGAATAACAATCGGTAAATTGTAGTGAATCATCTTGTAAGATACAAAATATCCTGGTGATAACATCCATTATATATTGGATAAAGAAGGTAAAGACACCCCATTTATAATGCTAAGTCCCCGGTATAACCTCCCCCCCCACTGCATTTGTCCCCATATTCCCCCCTGCATTTGTCCCCATATTCCCCCCTGCATTTGTCCCCATATTTCCTCCTGCATTTGTCCCCATATTCCCCCCTGCATTTGTCCCCATATTTCCCCCTGCATTTGTCCCCATATTTCCCCCTGCATTTGTCCCCATATTTCCCCCTGCATTTGTCCCCATATTTCCCCCTGCATTTGTCCCCATATTTCCCCCTGCATTTGTCCCCATATTTCCCCCTGCATTTGTCCCCATATTTCCCCCTGCATTGTCCCCATATTTCCCCCTGCATTATCCCCATATTTCCCCCTGCATTGTCCCCATATTGCCCCCTGCATTGTTCCCATATTTCCCCCTGCATTGTCCCCATATTATCCCCCCTGCATTTGTCCCCATATTTCCCCCTGCATTTATCCCCATATTCCCCCCTGCATTTGTCCCCATATTCCCCCCTGCATTTGTCCCCATATTTTCCCCCTGCATTTGTCCCCACATCCCCCCCCGCAGAGGGGTAAAAATAACACACTGTTAATTACGCTAAGATCTGAGGAATGCAATTAGGTTCGAATTCCAAAAGAGATTTATACGGATTAACATCTCACTGCAACAAATAAAGAAGAGATCGCAATTGTGCACGGTAATTGAGTGTGTGCTCGGTAATTGAGTTGTTCAATAGGTATAGAAACACAATTATCTGTAGGTGTTAATTCATCTAAGGGAATTAGTCGAACAGTTATGCAATATTTTAATTAAACTTCGGAGGCATTGTTACAGTGAGAATAATTCATTAATTAATGTGTGTTTACATGATATTTTTGTACTGAATTGAATGGGTAGTGATGAATTCATTAATAACTTTGAGAAAAACAAACAAACACAATTTAATGGTGTATTAAGATGATAGAATAATGTGATGATATAGCTACATATAAGTGGAATATAATGATATAGGTGGAATATAATGATATAGGTGGAATTTAATGATATAGGTGGAATATAATGATATAGGTGGAATTTAATGATATAGGTGGAATATAATGATATAGGTGGAATTTAATGATATAGGTGGAATATAATGATATAGGTGGAATATAATGATGTAGGTGGAATATAATGATATAAGTGGAATATAATGATATAGGTGGAATTTAATGATATAGGTGGAATATAATGATATAGGTGGAATATAATGATGTATGTGGAATATTTAAGGGGATCGTATATAGTGGTTTTGCTAGCTACCAATAATACTCGTCTGATTGAGCTGAGATTTTGACATAAGGTGTAAAATGTTCCAAATCTTTGAAGTTGGTCTTGTGAACTTTAAATTTTAGGGCCCCCTCCTCCGTGGGGGGCGAAAAATCTGTTTTTTACCCTCCCCCCTCACGGAAAGTCTATATAGACTCAATGGGGGTTGGTCCTACATTGAAAATTATAGAGGCTAAAATGTTTAGCTCGAAATTACCTAAATCGTCATGTGAGCTTTTTTTGAAATTAGATCTTTTGAAAAAAAAATTAATTAAAAGAAAATCTAATTTTTTCACTTTTTCACGTTTTTTTCAATAAAAAAAGCTTGAGATTGAAATTTAAAAAAGCTCACTTGACGATCTAGGTAATTTCGAGTTAAACATATTAGCTTCTATGAATTTTTCTGCAAGATCAACCCCCATTGAGTCTATATACTTTTTGTTTGGTGGATTTCAGTAAGAAAAAGTTACCGAGATAATGGAATTAAACGAAAAAAGTTAAAAATAATAAAAACACACAAAAAATAAGCAAAAAAGGAGCTTTTCGTCCCTGTAAGAGAACTCAAAGGTCCCCCGAGGTAACGACGAAGCCATCTACCAAAAATGGGAGGCTAAGCTCATTTTTGCAGGGGAGGGGGGGGGGGCGTTACTGTGGCACACCCTATCTTTCAACCCCCTCCATTATACAATTCCCCCCCCCCCCCCCACACTCACTTATAGTTGTCACACCAAAATGAAACTTTTGTAAGTTTTCTTTGGAAAGTTAACTAGGGAACTAAAGTAAAGCAAAATCGGTAAAAATTGCAAAAAATAACTGAACGATCCCTTAACATCATGACAAACTTTTCTCTGATAGTACATACTTCAGGCGAAATAAATTTAATAATTGTGTTTACTTACATGGGACTCAACTGCATTATAGTTTTCCTTCATTCTTTGGATTGAGTTGATAGGTAGGTACACTAGGTAGGTAGCAACACTTCGGTACAAGAGTGCGCACAAGGTTTCGGTAGAGGGATGTACTCAGTGAAAACTCCTTAGTGGACCAAGTGATGTATTCCAAATAATACTGGATAGATTGCCTGCAAACTAATGAAAAGAGTATATAAATATATATTCAAGCAGGCCAATTGCATTCATATATAATGATGACTATTACTTGAATGGAATAATAAAGTATCCAGCTATTTTAACATTAATTAGTAACCAAAACTAACACGGAAGTAATCGAATAGAAAATAGGATATCTATCTAGCCCTTAACAATAATTAGGGTTTCTACTCAATTCCCGAACGTAACTGTTTGATTTAAAGAACTACGAAAGGATTATATACGCTAGATAAAGTTTATAAGGTAATAAAAATACTAAATCTTATTAGAAATAAGATGAAAATTTCGCAATCACAATTTTTTTTAAAGATGATAGATTCCTAACTATAGTCTACCAAAGTTTCAAGTGCCCAAACAGCGGATTTTATAAATTTTCAACACATCTTAATAAATCTTACCTATTTAAATCTTTCAAAATAAAGTAACTTACTTTCAGACAATTTGGGCACTGCCTCGGAGATAATATATTCGCACATCACTCAACAGGTGGCAAATTGATCTGACACTGAGAGATTCAGATTCTATCTCAAACTTCAGCATTATTGGAACAACTTGAACTTGATTTATAGAAAATGAGCAACGAGATTAAAAGTTAGCGAATTATAAGAAATGAATAAATTAATTATACAATAAATCTAAGGACTTAAATAACAAAATTGCAGCTAATTCCAACACCTATGCACACACAATAGGGGATAATTACATAGTAATATGAATAAATACACAATTAAAGAAATGAAAATGTTAGGAGAACCGAGAAATTCTCTCACAGGTAGAGATGGTATGAGTTTAGTAGATTAGTAGAACACTGAATATCTACAGATAGAATAAACTTTATACATAACAGTCACAAATCACTAGTACTAAATTATCAAACATTTCTTAAAGCCTGGTCCAAGTTCAAAAATGCTGCCGGAGTATGTAATTGTACATTTCTTGCACCCCCATCCCACTTATGATCACTTTTACTTTTATAAGTCGTTTTCTATGAAGAAAAATTGATTTTTACCACGAACAAAAAGTTTCTCCATTCGATGTTTTATGTGAATCAAATTAAAAAGACTATGCATAAATAAAATTTAAGTTTTGTAAGGGCGACAATCCTCTTAATTTGTATCACTGTCGATATTTATTTTCTGTGAAGGGTATTTATTATACATACGGTAACCTGGAAAAATCCATGTTATAGGTCTTGCCGTCTTGGGAGGCGCCATTTGAATTATTTTGAAAAGTTTGGGAACCACAGAATTAGATAATAATAAAGTTAATAAAGTACTGAATAAAGTTATGAAGTATTCGGTACTTTATTATTAAGGAATTTGCTACCTACCTACCTAGATTCTACAGTTATTGTAAATGCTTAATGAATATTATAATGGAAAATAATATTATGGGAATTATATTGAAAAAGAAAACTTTGATATATTATCAATAGAACAAATTACCTACCTACCAACGCTGAAATATGAATTGACTCTGGTTTGTAGTTAGTTATCAATATTTAATTAAATGACAGAAAAATTTGAAAATTCAGAAAAATCGGATATTACTGGAAAAAAAACGGAAAAGCTGAAAATCCAAAAAACCGAATATTCGAAAAAGACAAAAATCCGTAAATAGAAAGACCGAAAAATAGAAAATTGGAAAAACGAAAAAAAAGTCGGGAAACTGAATATAAAGAAAACTGAAAACTTGTAAATCTGAAAATTCGGAAAAATGAAAATCCGGAAAAATGAAAATCAGGATAACCAAAAATCGAGAAAACCGAAAATGTTACCACTGTGTAATGATAATGAAATAGAAATAGAGTCACACAGGTAAATTGCGGCCCTTTTTTTAAGAAACATTCTCTATCCTCTTGAACTGAATTAATATCACAATACATGTCACCTATAATTTATTAAGAGAAGGCTGCGTTTTGCAGTTACGATTTTTTTGTGGTTTGACGCCGAAGTTAGTGTGCCGCAATTTACCTGCTTCACCCTAGGCATATGGCCTACGTAATTCACAGGTCAAATATTTCATTAGATAATTCAAGATGAAATAATTAACTAGGTATTTGGCAGAAAAAATTATTAACTAGTTAATTGATAGGAAAAAATGTTAACTAGGTGATTCATAAAACTAATAATTAATTAGGTAATTCAAGATGAAATAATTAACTAGGTCTTTAATCAACTATAGGTCTTATCTTGAATGTAATATTGCGCGGATTAAAAAGATGAATAAGAGATATCATATTTAGCTAAAAATAAACTTGAGATGAAGTGTAATCAAGAATGAACATATGTTTGTTAAACAATAAAATGATTAGTAAGATTGGATAATATTGTCTAACGTTTTTATTATCATATGGATAGTTAAGAGACTATAACTATCAAACTATCAAAACACAGATATATCATCACTATGTCCATTTACTAATTATTCATTAGGTAGTAGATTGTTCATATTTTGAACAAGATACACATTATTTTCTATTTTTGCTATTGAGTTTACGCTGCCAGAGAAAATATTTTCACATTTTGGTACTTTGCCTCCAGGAATATTTTATTGCTACGATCTCTCTTACAAAGCTGGTTGAAACACAGAGAAATATAGCATTATGATGGAATTTATTGATATATACCTATTGATGTTGAGAAGGCTTCATGCAATTAATTTTAATAACAAATGCCTAAGTATGACAATTAGTTGCTGCTGATATCTAGGTTACAATTTTTCTGTAATTTGGTGTTCTACGTACATTATGGAACTAGGTAGTACAATAATAAATAAATCTTCATTTTGTAGGCAAAATCAACACACTTTGACGAAGAAATGTCCATGAAAGCGTACGAATAAACAGATTAATCAGAGTGACGAGTTAAGAGGCTTAAATTGTTATCATACGTCTGGACTGCAGTTAGCAATGTCATATTTTGGATTTATATTTATGCGCCATTTGTGGTGATTAAAATCATAGCTAAGTATTCCTAATATAAAATCTAGTGAATTGATTTTATATACTTTTCATATGAATTTATAATATGTTCAATTCATGTCCATTCAGTCCATTCATTCCCTCCATTCCCTCCATTCATTAACTCCATTCATTCCCTCTATTCATTCCCTCCATTCATTCCCTCCATTCATTCACTCCAATTGCGACTCCAATTCCAAAGTTTTTGCCGTTTCTTCGCACTGCAGAGTTTCTTTTTTGCAATTTAAAGTCCTAACGAGTTGTCGATGCCGTAAAGTCTGTAAACTGTTCAAAATGCACACTGTAACAACTCCATAAAACTTCATTTGATGCACAGACTGGTGTGCACCAACTCCTGTGCACACTTTGCACTTTTTAGAGTCAAGTACCCACAGATTTAGAGTTGTAAAAACTGGTAAAGACAATAGAGTTAGTGACGTCACTAACACCAAACTTTAAATTGCTAGAATTATTACACGTTTTCAATAAAAAATTTTACACTAACTATATTTTTCGGGTGGCACCTCTAAGGTTATTAATTATAAGTTACTACAGCTAAGAATATAGTTTTAATAATATTGTTCCTTGCCAATAAACATTTTAGGATAATATTTTTAAGGTTACCAACTCATTGATTGGCTACGGAGATTGACCAATGAGTGCATCGTATAAACAATCATGAAGTGTGCAGTACAGCAAACTACATTACAGCCCTGTGTGTGAGATTTTCAACGTTCTTATTATTTGAAATTCAATTTAATTCAAGGAGAAGCAAACATGGGGCGGAGCACTAACGATTAAGTGCTCCGCCCCATGTTAACTCTTCCTCCAAGCTGACCAATCAGAGAAGGTAAACCTTGGAAATATTATTCGTAAAAACATTTTTGTTGCAGCACTGTATCGATAGAAACTTATGCGGTAGAGACAGTATCTCAAAAACCTTATACGCTATTTACAATATTTTCAAAATTGTAGACTGAAGAAACGTAAATATTTTGGGCGCACCATATTTTTTTTGTATGAAAAGATTATTTATATCGTTCATATCATTCATAACGTTCATATCGTTCATATCTTTTCATATCATTCGTATTGTTCATAGCGTTCTTTTCGTTCATATCGTTCATATCGTTCATATCGTTCATATCGTTCATATCGTTCATATCTTTTCATATCATTCGTATCATTTGTATTGTTCATAGCGTTCTTTTCGTTCATATCTTTCATATCGTTTATATTTTTATGTCGCTTTATTTGCTTCAATAAATAATTTGCTAAAAATATCGTAGCACTCTCCGTATCTTGGATACCAGAAGATAATCTTTAAAGCTAATTAGAGTAGCTTGGAATAGCTTTTTTGTTAGCTAATCCGTGCGTACTAACTATAAAGGAAAAGCTTTTAGAAATAAAATATAGCAACTTGTTATTTTATTCGATGTTCAGCCAATTATGAATTGTATGAGAAAATAATTTATGCATTTTATAAATATTTTATTATTCCTTTCATCATATACTCTTATGATCCAATTTATTATTTATTGAGCTTTTTAGAATTTAGTAATTTATTCCATGTTAAAAATATCGATTCTCTACAGAAAAAACAATAATGTCAAACAAATAATTAGATTAAAACACATTAACAAGTGTGAAGAATACATTGTAAATATTACAGTTATAGCTTGTCTGTAGCGCGTACAGTGGGGGATGATGGGAACGCATCCATCCTTCCATACCCCATATGGGGTGTGGGGGTTGATTTGGAGGAAGTAAAACTACCCAAGCAATATAGGCTACAATAGGAAGATGTTTCGCAGGTTCAAGTGGTACATCCTCCTAGAGTGAGGTAACCTGCTGGTAGAGAAGTTTCAGTCGTTACTGAAAACTTACGTTTTGGGTTAATTGATGCTCTACATCTCTGTCACTTTTTATTGTAGAGGCGTGGCAGGGATATCGATCCTCTTAATGATCAAATAATTTATCAGTTTTACCCTTTATGATAATAAATTTGATATAAGGTTCTCTCCATTTCTTTCTACATTATATTATTTATCTTCTCTGTTTTCTCTCCATTTCTCTTATTCCCCCCAGTCCATTACATTCACATTAGTTGTTCTCTTCCGTCAGAAGATACCTCGTTGCTGGGGTTAAAAATGAATCACCGTGACACCCCATCATTAATTACCTTCAACAGGTGATTAGCGCCACTATCACCTCTATGTACCCCTTGCGTAAGGGTGATACTTTGCCGACAGTGAGGGGAGAAACGGAAGTGAACCTAGAGTGATAGTATCACCTGAGATATAGTAGTGAAGTGATAGTATCACTTATTTGAAAGTTTATATAGTTAATATATCCATTTTTGTTAATTTCGATAAACTCATGCTTTAAGAACGCGCCGGAGTTTCAATATAGATAAAAGTAGATATTTTAAAGCGTTTTTCACGAATACCATTTGTTGTGTTAAGGCATCGTTTTCGAGATATACCGCAATTAATCTTTCAGTATGTTAGAATAGTTTTGGTTACTTACTATTTCTGAAATCACATCAAATATATGTATAAAGGGGGTGTTTTTCCCCCAATCTCCCCTGCTAGGTCATTAAACTATAATGAAGTGTGCAGTACAACCAACTAGCGGATGCTACCAACTATTTACCGGTACCTTGAGAACGAAAGGCTTCCACAAAAAAAAGTATTCACGAAAAACGTCTTAAAATGGCCCCTTTTCGACCTTTTTGCTCTCAAAATATCTAGAATCGGAGGCGAATATTAATCATAATAATACCTGAATTTCTATTATGGAAGAGAGAATTGTGAAAAATTTAAATCAAAAGAATTTATCACTAGATATTTTTTCTAATTATAATAAAGATGATACTATGATATTTCTTATGCTATTGATTTGAATCATTTAATGTGATTGCATGTAACTATCAACCATGATGATTTCATTTAATAATGACAACTTATCACTTCAAATAATAATAGTAAATTATCGTCTTTTCTCTGAAAGTTGGATTCTTTCTGTCATAAATTTTGAGGCTGTATAAATTATCTGACCCGAAAATGGTAATAAATTGGATGGATTTGGAGACAATCGGGAATATTTACATAAAATGTTAGACTCTTTCAACTTCTAAGTTAAGGTGGGGCCATAGGAGATTGAGAGGGGAATGTTATGGTGGGGCCATAGAAGATTGAGATGGGAAAGTTATGGTGAGGCCATAGAAGATTGAGAGGGGAAAATTATGGTGAGGCCATAGAAGATTGAGTGGAAAGTTATGGTGGGTCATAGAAGATTGAAGGGGAAAGTTATGGTGAGCCAAAAAAGATTACAGGGGGAAAGTTATGGTGGGGCCATAGAAGATTAAGAGGAGTTCCCTTTCTATCTACTGTGTCTACGTGCCTCATCATCTACAGTGTCTACAGGCCTCATCATCTACAGTTTCTACAGGCCTCATCATCTACAGTGTCTACAGGCCTCATCATCTACAGTGTCTACAGGCCTCATCATCTACAGTTTCTACAGGTCTCATCATCTACAGTGTCTACAGGCCTCATCATTTACAGTGACTACAGGTCTCATCATCTACAGTTTCTACAGGCCTCATCATCTACAGTGTCTACAGGCCTCATCATCTACATTGTCTACAGGCCTCATCATCTACAGTGTCTACAGGCCTCATTATCTACAGTGTCTACAGGCCTCATCATCTACAGTGTCTACAGGCCTCATTATCTACAGTGTCTACAGGCCTCATTATCTACAGTGTCTACAGGTCTCATCATCTACAGTGTCTACAGGCCTCACCTTCTACAGTGTCTACAGGCCTCATCATCTACAGTGTCTACAGGTCTCATCATCTACAGTTTCTACAGGCCTCATCATCTACAGTGTCTACAGGCCTCATCATCTACAGTGTCTACAGGCCTCATCATCTACAGTGTCTACAGGCCTCAACTTCTACAGTGTCTACAGGCCTCATCATCTACAGTGTCTACAGGTCTCATCATCTACAGTGTCTACAGGCCTCACCTTCTACAGTGTCTACAGGCCTCATCATCTACAGTGTCTACAGGTCTCATCATCTACAGTTTCTACAGGCCTCATCATCTACAGTGTCTACAGGCCTCACCTTCTACAGTGTCTACAGGCCTCATCATCTACAGTGTCTACAGGTCTCACCTTCTACAGTGTCTACAGGCCTCATTATCTACAGTGTCTACAGGTCTCATCATCTACAGTGTCTACAGGCCTCACCTTCTACAGTGTCTACAGGCCTCATCATCTACAGTGTCTACAGGTCTCATCATCTACAGTTTCTACAGGCCTCATCATCTACAGTGTCTACAGGCCTCATCATCTACAGTGTCTACAGGCCTCATCATCTACAGTGTCTACAGGCCTCAACTTCTACAGTGTCTACAGGCCTCATCATCTACAGTGTCTACAGGCCTCATCATCTACAGTGTCTACAGACCTCACCTTCTACAGTGTCTACAGGCCTCATCATCTACAGTGTCTACAGGTCTCATCATCTACAGTGTCTACAGGCCTCATCATCTACAGTGTCTACAGGCCTCATCATCTACAGTGTCTACAGGCCTCATCATCTACAGTGTCTACAGGCCTCTCTATCTAAATTTTCTTCGAGTCTAGTTATGTTAAATTTATCTTTTCTCCTATTTTATTAGGTCTAGAGTCAGCGTGTCATTTTATACGAGATATGGAAATTCAAATCGAATTTCATGGCATCAAATTGGCTTGACATTCAAATCCTGAGTTCAAGGCAGCGCAGTAATGATTCGCTATTTGATGCATTGTTCCTAGCAGAGAAAAAGATCTAAATCATCATAATGCACTTGTACTATCCACCGCACAGATATGCTTACACTGTACAATGAAGGGGTGTGCACTTCTATTTTTGAAGGAGGTTATCGAAATAAATAGACATGAATATACTATATTGGAATTCAGTAAGAAATTACTGATTTTGTCTCAATTCCTTCCTATTTTTTAAAGTTAGTTTCAATGAATTGATAATTAATTTTATTTTCTTTAACTATTGAAATTAATCCGTGAGTACATTAGTTATAACTTACAGTGCCTCTTTCCGATATTTCACCACTAATCCGGGGTTTAGAAAATGACGGATTGGATGATCTTAAACTGGAAGTGGATTGAGAGAAATTAATGCTATAGGGTAAGTTCTGAGTTATCGGACAGTGCCACATTTTCAATCATTTAGTAAAAAAGTGGAATTTTTGTCGGATATTTCGCTAAAGAATCCTAATGATAATGTCTGTAATTACTATAAAATACTATGATTATTTACCCTAAAGGACAATAACAGACGATGCGCCGATTATAATTTTTTGACTGTGGGATGATATTAATTGTCGTTTTATTAGGCGATATTTATTTTTTGTTATATAATTACTATAATTTGAACAAGAAGTTGTAATGTTAGTAAATAATAAAAAATCCCCGGTTAGTACACCGATGACGGGTTTTTAATGTAGAATATATATATCGTGAATAATTTCAAAATTATTATATAAAGATGTATTGGAACATGTTTCTTTACTATAGTTAAAAAAATAAAAAAAATAACAATTATATCTTACAGATTAGTTCTCTCTCGAAGGTATTCTTTGGTAACTGTCATCAGGAAGTTAACATTACTTACAATAACTTTATGATATTAATGAACACATTAGTTATATCCTTTGGTAATAATTGTATATTATAGCATTGAATAAATAATTATTAAATGAGAGTATGATATAAAATGTACCAAACTATGTCCTTTGGTACGCTATATCATTTTTACAGGAAAATGTGTCAAAATTTAAAGCAAAATTTAAATTATTTTACGCACTTACCTCATCAATCTTGAAAATAGTACAGCTTGAAATATAATGAAAATAAATTAAAATAAACACTGTACATCAGTATATACTGTGCATATAATTTACAATGCAAAGCATGATATTATATATATAGAAAATAAATATCTATGTAAAAACTAAGAAAACAAATAATAACTAACACTCCTGTCCATATATTAGTACATCTATAAAATGGTATTAACTTTAATGGCTTTTCTATCTCTTTAGATATCAGGTAAATTGAAGCTAACCCATAGATAAAATAGAGGGAATAAACGGAGATGGCGCACCAATCCATCACGAAAGATTTGGTGTTTTACCTTCCTAATTCACAGTGTATGCTAATTTCTAAAAAGAGGTGATGGAGGAGGTGATTCGGACTGTCGATCTGTAGGTGGTGTGAGTGATAGGACTAACATTTAATAAAGAGTGTTAGAGCTTATCTTGTAATTAGTAGACCTTTGGCTAGAGAGTGATGCTAGTTGATAGGGAGTAGTGATAGGGAGGGGAATAGTGATAGGGAGGGGAATAGTGATAGGGAGGGGAATAGTGATAGGGAGGGGAGTAGTGATAGGGAGGGGAGTAGTGATACGGAGGGGAATAGTGATGGGGTGGGGAGTAGTGATAGAGAGGGGAATAGTGATAGAGTGGGGAGTAGTGATACGGTGGAGAATAGTGATAGGGTGGGGAATAGTGATAGAGAGGGGAATAGTGATAGGTTGGAGAATAGTGATAGAGAGGGAAATAGTGATAGGGTAATGAATAGTGATAGAGAGGGGAATAGTGATAGGGTGGGGAGTAGTGATAGAGAGGGGAATAGTGATAGGGAGGGGAATAGTGATAGGGTGGAGAATAGTGATAGGGTGGAGAATAGTAATAGGTGATATGATGAATGAAATACTTATAGGGTTCCGTAGATATTTTGCGACTTTTTCATTGATCTCAAAATTTCCTGATTCAAATGATATAATAGGTAAAAGGATCAGTAACATATTTATTTCTGTAATTTTTACAATCTATAAGACAATTATTCAATACGATATACTTTTGTTTCGATAATTTGGAGATTCTCTGGCGAAAGTGTGAGTAACTCCTCTTTATTTCTCGGCATCTAGATTCCGGAATATTCTTTGTATGGCTGTCTTTAGAGAGTTAATATTATAGGGTGTGGATTAACGTTATACTGTCCTTCAGTCGCGCTAATAGCCAATAGTCGCTAAATAGCCAATAGTCGCTAAATAGCCAATAGTCGCTAAATAGCCAATAGTCGCTAAATAGCCAATAGTCGCTAAATAGCCAATAGTTGTAAAATAGCCAATAGTCGCTAAATAGCCAATAGTCGCTAAATAGCCGATAGTCGCTAAATAGCCAATAGTCGCTAAATAGCCAATAGTCGCTAAATAGCCAATAGTCGCTAAATAGCCAATAGTCGCTAAATAGCCAATAGTCGCTACATAGCCAATAGTCGCTAAATAGCCAATAGTCGCTAAATAGCCAATAGTCGCTAAATAGCCAATAGTCGCTAAATAGCCAATAGTCGCTAAATAGCCAATAGTCGCTAAATAGCCAATAGTCGCTAAATAGCCAATAGTCGCTAAATAGCCAATAGTTGTAAAATAGCCAATAGTCGCTAAATAGCCAATAGTCGCTAAATAGCCAATAGTCGCTAAATAGCCAATAGTCGCTAAATAGCCAATAGTCGCTAAATAGCCAATAGTCGCTAAATAGCCAATAGTCGCTAAATAGCCAATAGTCGCTAAATAGCCAATAGTCGCTAAATAGCCAATAGTCGCTAAATAGCCAATAGTCGCTAAATAGCCAATAGTCGCTAAATAGCCAATAGTCGCTAAATAGCCAATAGTCGCTAAATAGCCAATAGTCGCTAAATAGCCAATAGTCGCTAAATAGCCAATAGTCGCTAAATAGCCAATAGTCGCTAAATAGCCAATAGTCGCTAAATAGCCAATAGTCGCTAAATAGCCAATAGTCGCTAAATAGCCAATAGTCGCTAAATAGCCAATAGTCGCTAAATAGCCAATAGTCGCTAAATAGCCAATAGTCGCTAAATAGCCAATAGTCGCTAAATAGCCAATAGTCGCTAAATAGCCAATAGTCGCTAAATAGCCAATAGTCGCTAAATAGCCAATAGTCGCTAAATAGCCAATAGTCGCTAAATAGCCAATAGTCGCTAAATAGCCAATAGTCGCTAAATAGCCAATAGTCGCTAAATAGCCAATAGTCGCTAAATAGCCAATAGTCGCTAAATAGCCAATAGTCACTAAATAGCCAATAGTCACTAAATAGCCAATAGTCACTAAATAGCCAATAGTCGCAAACATTCAGGTATGAAAAGCTACTAGGACAAGTATCTTTAGGGGAGATTCTCCTTCGTGAAAGTCAGGACATGTCTGAAAAAAACATGACTTTTGGTAGCAAAGAGGTTTCTAGGAATTCAGAGCTGTAGAATGTCATTCATCAAATACTCCCATTATGTTGATTTCAATTTCAGATTTGATATAATGATGAGGCATTATATCATCAATTGCCGCTGCTGTAAAATTCATCAGAAGCAGGACTATCGCTCTGCATCATACGATTAACTTCTTAAAGGTCACATACAATAGTTCGCGTGTTCTGGCTACTTGTAACCTCGTCTACAAGGAGCTTTTTCTCATCGAAAAACATTGTGAATATGCTCTCCATTGTTCTTAAGATGATTTCAACCCTGACAGCTCTTGAGCGAGCGATGACCAGGTTTCGGCGTCTCCTATCGTAAGACTTCATCGCAAGGTCTTCGTTGACTGTTCTGCAGATGGTTCTTTAGCTAATTAAGTTGCATTATTGGGTCAGTTTTGACATCGACTGATTTGGGTCTGTCTTCAATGACATTTTCAGTCCCGCCAGAAAAGATTTGGATCGCTTTCGATCCTTTCGAGGCTGTGGGGAATCTTTCAACTTTACCCTCGGCATCAAACTTGGCCACGATTCGATAAACTGTCGCGTTCACATATTTACGCGTCTCATAAATTTTACATATGGTTTATACGTGACGCTAATTCTGCCATGATTAACGAGAACTTTCTAAATAATCTAATAATATCTTTTTGATGTTTGCTAGAATGAGGGCAGTCATTTTCACTCAATTTATTATTTTAGGAATGGGACACATATGTCCCACTTGTGGTCAACGATACTACACTAGTGGGACATATATGTACCACTATGCCCACATTAAAATAAAAATATTAATATATATATAAGTTTATTGATAAACTAACTCCTCTCTAACAAAAATAACCATTCATTTCAAACAATATAAGTGACACAAATAAGTCCCCAGAAACCTAATTTATTCATATTTTTCTAATTATGATATGAGCTGTAATACATACTATAAGTCTTTTATATTAAATCTACTAAGGGTACAATGTAATTTCAACCCAGTGGAAAATAGGAAATAAATTCGACACAAATAATTGATACTCGTGTGAGTCGCCATTAAAATATTAAAGGTAATTATCTCCCTTGGATTTGATGTAAAATTAAAGAAATAATGCAAAGGATATTTTAATGTAGAAATGATACATGAATAATATTGTAGAACAATGGTAGGTACATATATGCTGTATTTAATTGTTATAATTAAACTTGATAAGTTATATAGACTTTCCCCTTATAATCATCTATGGCCCCACCATAACTTTCTCTCAAGGTTGTACTATAATTAAAGGTAGAAAAAGATTATTTTCTACAGGTCTGCTTAATCATATATCTTTTATTGTATATTAGTTCATTAAATTTCAAGTGAGAAGAACACAATTTCTACACATCAATATACATGTAAATTATTATTTACATGTATATTGCACGATATTAGTATTTTATTTAGTGTCACGAGGTTTAATTAGATATTCATTTATTAGATTTATTCTTCGCATGATGATGATCAGGGCCAGTCTCTTCTAGAAGGCATTTCTACGCAGGGTTTGCCTACTTTATTACACCTCCGAGATTTAACTTTTCGGGAAGTTGAGATAAATTATTTCTAAAATTCAGCTTAAGGCGAGTTGCGCTGATGTTTCCTTATTATTTTAACTCTACGGAGAATCTTCACTAAGGCGATGAAATAATGACTTGAGCCTCGTAAGTAGCAAGGGTAACTACTGAGTTATCGGACAGTTTCACATTTTCGATCATATAAGAATAATGTATAATTATAATATTTAACTAAAACGTAAGTAAACAAAAATTTAATTTAATTTTTATTAGTATCCATGATACCTGAAGTATCATGGATGCCGACTAAAATATAAGTTCAATAATAATTTTTTTCTTACGTGTTGGTTAATTATTATTTATATTTAATTTGGTTTTTTGATCGAAAATGTAGAACAGTCCGATAACTTGGGGCTTGCCCGACGCTGAAAATAATAGTTTCCCTCATTGAAAGTTCCTGCGTAACTCAAATAACTAAAAGACACTCACAGTACTCTGGAAGTGGATGTTAACATAGGTTAACTAGATTATGTACACTCGGTAGAGTGCATACCTTCGCCTCCGCTTTGACCCGTTCTCTCCCAAAATTGAGGAAACTGCTAACTGGATAATAGCCAATCGTCCCACCAAGTTTCATGCAATATGGTACAATACTTTTTGAGTTATAAATGACCTTGACCTTTGAATTCTACCAGATCGTTCCTGGTCATTGACCGATTGTACCATCAAATTTCAGACAATTTGGTTGAATACTTTTTGAGTTACAAATGGCCTTGACCTTGATCTTTGACCTTTGACCCGATCACTACCAAAATCTATCAATCGTCCCACTAAGTTTCATGCAATATTGTTCGATTCTTTTTGAGTTATAAATGATCATGACCTTGACCTTTGACCGGGTCACTCCCAAAAGACTAGCATCAGGTCACTAGACATGGACCAATCGCTTGACTAAATTTCAGGCAATTTCGTTGAACACTTTTTCAGTTAAGCGAATAACAAGATGATAAATTAATTAATTAATAAATTCCGATGAAAATATAACCTTCCGCAAGATTGCGAAGGTAATAAGAAATTTCTAGAGGTCAACTTAGCTCAAGACCTGTTAAAGCCCACTTTCCGAGAAGTGTGAGTGTCTGGTACTTTATACTTTCTCTCTGTGTCTCCGTTATTGTGTCGCCAGTAATCAAAGGATAAACTTTTAGTTAGGAAGAAACATACAGAAACTTTGTTCTTAGAGACACTTTGTACAACTAATTGAGACAAGGATAGCTAATTAATTGTCACTTTACAATGGATATTTGTATTTATTATATCTTAAAATGAGATATATATTTTAGAAATCGTAATTATAGAGTAATGTGGAAATATTAGTTTTTAACATGGGCTTCTCTTTTTTTACCAAACCCGTAAGTTCGAAATTTATTTTGATAATTTTCCACAGAACAACAAACAAATAGGGGCTAAATCCGGTTATTTGAAGATTAACCGGAATTAACCCGATTGTAAGTTGGTAACTATCTTCTGGATTTTAATTTTGCAGACTAATAATGGGATTTTAATTTTTAGGTGAATTAGAGGTTAAAAAAACCTTGGACACTGTGTCCCAAAAGGTTATGTTTCTTCCGTCTACATTTTGAAAATATAACAAACAGCGTATAAGGTTTTTGAGATACTGTCTCTACCGCATAAGTTTCTATCGATACAGTGCTGCAAGAATAATGTTCTTATAGTTAATATTTTTAGGGATAACTCTTCCCTGATTGGTCGGTGAGGAGGAGGAGCACTAAGCCGTTAATGCTCCGCCTCCTGTTGTCTCCTCCTCCTTGCATATGGTTATGAGTTGATTAAAATTACATTTCAAATAAAAAGAAGTTTGAAACTTTCCACGTAGATAGCTATAATGAAGTTTGTTGTATCGCTAGTTTATTGTACTGCACACTTTATGGTTGTTTAATGACCTAAAACTTATTATCCTAAAAAACTTATAAAAAAAGGAACAATATTTATAAAATAATATTCTTAATGGTAGTCGCCTTTTAATATCTAACCTTAAAGATGTCCCCCCCTTTTGGATTCATCTGTAGAGTGATGAAGTGCGTTGTACCCCGGTGTACTAACCGTGCAGTGTCATTGAGTTAAGAAGTGCTCCTTAAGGAATCATTATTGTGAGTGCTTAAAGAGATTCACAATCGTCATTAGGAGATGAGTCTGACTTTGCATCGTCATTATCAGCTCGTTATTGCCATCTAGAGAATAAGGAATACCCTGTGTGTGGTGTGTAGACTGAGGTAATACCCTGTGTGTGGTGTGTAGACTGAGGTAATACCCTGTGTGTAGTGTGTAGACTGAGGTAATACTCTGTGTATGGTGTGTAGACTGAGGTAATACTCTATGTGTAGTGTGTAGACTGAGGTAATACCCTGTGTGTAGTGTGTAGACTGAGGTAATACCCTGTGTGTAGTGGGTAGACTGAGGTAATACCCTGTGTGTAGTGTGTAGACTGAGGTAATACCCTGTGTGTAGTGTGTAGACTGAGGTAATACCCTGTGTGTAGTGTGTAGACTGAGGTAATACCCTGTGTGTAGTGTGTAGACTGAGGTAATACCCTGTGTGTGGTGTGTCGACTGAGGTAATACTCTGTGTGTAGTGTGTAGACTGAGGTAATACCCTGTGTGTAGTGTGTAGACTGAGGTAATACCCTGTGTGTAGTGTGTAGACTGAGGTAATACCCTGTGTGTAGTGTGTAGACTGAGGTAATACCCTGTGTGTAGTGTGTAGACTGAGGTAATACCCTGTGTGTAGTGTGTAGACTGAGGTAATACCCTGTGTGTAGTGTGTAGACTGAGGTAATACCCTGTGTGTAGTGTGTAGACTGAGGTAATACCCTGTCTGTAGTGTGTAGACTGAGGTAATACCCTGTGTGTAGTGTGTAGACTGAGGTAATACCCTGTGTGTAGTGTGTAGACTGAGGTAATACCCTGTGTGTAGTGTGTAGACTGAGGTAATACCCTGTGTGTAGTGTGTAGACTGAGGTAATACCCTGTGTGTAGTGTGTAGACTGAGGTAATACCCTGTGTGTAGTGTGTAGACTGAGGTAATACCCTGTGTGTAGTGTGTAGACTGAGGTAATACCCTGTGTGTGGTGTGTAGACTGAGGTAATACTCTGTGTGTAGTGTATAGACTGAGGTAATACCCTGTGTGTAGTGTGTAGACTGAGGTAATACCCTGTGTGTAGTGTGTAGACTGAGGTAATACCCTGTGTGTAGTGTGTAGGCTGAGGTAATACCCTGTGTGTAGTGTGTAGACTCAGGTAATACCCTGTGTGTAGTGTGTAGACTGAGGTAATACCCTGTGTGTAGTGTGTAGACTGAGGTAATACCCTGTGTGTAGTGTGTAGACTGAGGTAATACCCTGTGTGTAGTGTGTAGACTGAGGTAATACCCTGTGTGTAGTGTGTAGACTGAGGTAATACCCTGTGTGTAGTGTGTAGACTGAGGTAATACCCTGTGTGTAGTGTGTAGACTGAGGTAATACCCTGTCTGTAGTGTGTAGACTGAGGTAATACCCTGTGTGTAGTGTGTAGACTGAGGTAATACCCTGTGTGTAGTGTGTAGACTGAGGTAATACCCTGTGTGTAGTGTGTAGACTGAGGTAATACCCTGTGTGTAGTGTGTAGACTGAGGTAATACCCTGTGTGTAGTGTGTAGACTGAGGTAATACCCTGTGTGTAGTGTGTAGACTGAGGTAATACCCTGTGTGTAGTGTGTAGACTGAGGTAATACCCTGTGTGTGGTGTGTAGACTGAGGTAATACTCTGTGTGTAGTGTATAGACTGAGGTAATACCCTGTGTGTAGTGTGTAGACTGAGGTAATACCCTGTGTGTAGTGTGTAGACTGAGGTAATACCCTGTGTGTAGTGTGTAGACTGAGGTAATACCCTGTGTGTAGTGTGTAGACTGAGGTAATACCCTGTCTGTAGTGTGTAGACTGAGGTAATACCCTGTGTGTAGTGTGTAGACTGAGGTAATACCCTGTGTGTAGTGTGTAGACTGAGGTAATACTCTGTGTATGGTGTGTAGACTGAGGTAATACTCTGTGTGTAGTGTGTAGACTGAGGTAATACCCTGTGTGTAGTGTGTAGACTGAGGTAATACCCTGTGTGTAGTGTGTAGACTGAGGTAATACCCTGTGTGTAGTGTGTAGACTGAGGTAATACCCTGTGTGTGGTGTGTCGACTGAGGTAATACTCTGTGTGTAGTGTGTAGACTGAGGTAATACCCTGTGTGTAGTGTGTAGACTGAGGTAATACCCTGTGTGTAGTGTGTAGACTGAGGTAATACCCTGTGTGTAGTGTGTAGACTGAGGTAATACCCTGTGTGTAGTGTGTAGACTGAGGTAATACCCTGTGTGTAGTGTGTAGACTGAGGTAATACCCTGTGTGTAGTGTGTAGACTGAGGTAATACCCTGTGTGTAGTGTGTAGACTGAGATAATACCCTGTCTGTAGTGTGTAGACTGAGGTAATACCCTGTGTGTAGTGTGTAGACTGAGGTAATACCCTGTGTGTAGTGTGTAGACTGAGGTAATACCCTGTGTGTAGTGTGTAGACTGAGGTAATACCCTGTGTGTAGTGTGTAGACTGAGGTAATACCCTGTGTGTAGTGTGTAGACTGAGGTAATACCCTGTGTGTAGTGTGTAGACTAAGGTAATACCCTGTGTGTAGTGTGTAGACTGAGGTAATACCCTGTGTGTGGTGTGTAGACTGAGGTAATACTCTGTGTGTAGTGTATAGACTGAGGTAATACCCTGTGTGTAGTGTGTAGACTGAGGTAATACCCTGTGTGTAGTGTGTAGACTGAGGTAATACCCTGTGTGTTGTGTGTTGGCTGAGGTAATACCCTGTGTGTAGTGTGTAGACTGAGGTAATACCCTGTGTGTAGTGTGTAGACTGAGGTAATACCCTGTGTGTAGTGTGTAGACTGAGGTAATACCCTGTGTGTAGTGTGTAGACTGAGGTAATACCCTGTGTGTAGTGTGTAGACTGAGGTAATACCCTGTGTGTTGTGTGTAGGCTGAGGTAATACCCTGTGTGTAGTGTGTAGACTGAGGTAATACCCTGTGTGTAGTGTGTAGACTGAGGTAATACCCTGTGTGTAGTGTGTAGACTGAGGTAATACCCTGTGTGTAGTGTGTAGACTGAGGTAATACCCTGTGTGTAGTGTGTAGACTGAGGTAATACCCTGTGTGTAGTGTGTAGACTGAGGTAATACCCTGTGTGTAGTGTGTAGACTGAGGTAATACCCTGTGTGTAGTGTGTAGACTGAGGTAATACCCTGTGTGTAGTGTGTAGACTGAGGTAATACCCTGTGTGTGGTGTGTAGACTGAGGTAATACTCTGTGTGTAGTGTATAGACTGAGGTAATACCCTGTGTGTAGTGTGTAGACTGAGGTAATACCCTGTGTGTAGTGTGTAGACTGATGTAATACCCTGTGTGTAGTGTGTAGGCTGAGGTAATACCCTGTGTGTAGTGTGTAGACTGAGGTAATACCCTGTGTGTAGTGTGCAGACTGAGGTAATACCCTGTGTGTAGTGTGTAGACTGAGGTAATACCCTGTGTGTAGTGTGTAGACTGAGGTAATACCCTGTGTGTAGTGTGTAGACTGAGGTAATACCCTGTGTGTAGTGTGTAGACTGAGGTAATACCCTGTGTGTAGTGTGTAGACTGAGGTAATACCCTGTGTGTAGTGTGTAGACTGAGGTAATACCCTGTGTGTAGTGTGTAGACTGAGGTAATACCCTGTGTGTAGTGTGTAGACTGAGGTAATACCCTGTGTGTGGTGTGTAGACTGAGGTAATACTCTGTGTGTAGTGTATAGACTGAGGTAATACCCTGTGTGTAGACTGAGGTAATACCCTGTGTGTAGTGTGTAGACTGAGGTAATACCCTGTGTGTAGTGTGTAGACTGATGTAATACCCTGTGTGTAGTGTGTAGGCTGAGGTAATACCCTGTGTGTAGTGTGTAGACTGAGGTAATACCCTGTGTGTAGTGTGTAGACTGAGGTAATACCCTGTGTGTAGTGTTTAGACTGAGGTAATACCCTGTGTGTAGTGTGTAGACTGAGGTAATACCCTGTGTGTAGTGTGTAGACTGAGGTAATACCCTGTGTGTAGTGTGTAGACTGAGGTAATACCCTGTGTGTAGTGTGTAGACTGAGGTAATACCCTGTGTGTAGTGTGTAGACTGAGGTAATACCCTGTGTGTAGTGTGTAGACTGAGGTAATACCCTGTGTGTAGTGTGTAGACTGAGGTAATACCCTGTGTGTAGTGTGTAGACTGAGGTAATACCCTGTGTGTAGTGTGTAGACTGAGGTAATACCCTGTGTGTAGTGTGTAGACTGAGGTAATACCCTGTGTGTAGTGTGTAGACTGAGGTAATACCCTGTGTGTAGTGTGTAGACTGAGGTAATACCCTGTGTGTAGTGTGTAGACTGAGGTAATACCCTGTGTGTAGTGTGTAGACTGAGGTAATACCCTGTGTGTAGTGTGTAGACTGAGGTAATACCCTGTGTGTAGTGTGTAGACTGAGGTAATACCCTGTGTGTAGTGTGTAGACTGAGGTAATACCCTGTGTGTAGTGTGTAGACTGAGGTAATACCCTGTGTGTAGTGTGTAGACTGAGGTAATACCCTGTGTGTAGTGTGTAGACTGAGGTAATACCCTGTGTGTAGTGTGTAGACTGAGGTAATACCCTGTGTGTAGTGTGTAGACTGAGGTAATACCCTGTGTGTGGTGTGTAGACTGAGGTAATACCCTGTGTGTGGTGTGTAGACTGAGGTAATACCCTGTGTGTAGTGTGTAGACTGAGGTAATACCCTGTGTGTAGTGTGTAGACTGAGGTAATACCCTGTGTGTAGTGTGTAGACTGAGGTAATACCCTGTGTGTAGTGTGTAGACTGAGGTAATACCCTGTGTGTGGTGTGTAGACTGAGGTAATACCCTGTGTGTGGTGTGTAGACTGAGGGAATACCCTGTGTGTGGTGTGTAGACTGAGGTAATACCCTGTGTGTGGTGTGTAGACTGAGGTAATACCCTGTGTGTGGTGTGTAGACTGAGGTAATACCCTGTGTGTGGTGTGTAGACTGAGGTAATACCCTGTGTGTGGTCTTCAATTAAAAAAAAACATTTTTGGGAAAATCTCTATTGACAAAAAATGTCCTATTTTTATCAGCATAATTTATTATGCATTGCAATATACTTTGTACATATGAATAATGATTATTAAAAATATTAAAATTTAATTTAGTTTGAAATAGCGCCATCTAGTTATAAATAGACCAATTATTTTGCAAGTCATCTTCGCCGGCTAGTTTGATGTATTCATACAAACGTTAAGGAACGTTTGTACATATATCCGCGTGAAAGAGTAATGATTCTAATTTAAAAATTAGTTTATTAGCTTCTATAAATTATTGCTAGACTATGAAAGTAAACCGACATTTTATAGCGTCATACTGATTCAATGTCATCTATCGGGAAATAATGTAAATAACGACATCTGTCGGATGTTTTTTATAAAACTGACGAATAAAAACCCTATTTTCTCTTTGTAATTGTATTGATTTCAATTGAAATATTACATAACATTATCTAATGTTTATCAATTATGTTACATAATATTACTTGAAAATTAGATACAACCTCCGTTTTCAGATAATATTTTTCTTTTGTAAGATATTGAATAATTATAAAAAAAATCTTATTCCTATATAATATTATGAATTAAAAGGCATATTTCCTCTCTATTTCGCAATAATTGTACCATATGATATGTTGATAGTAGCAGACTGTACCATTTCCACCAGACATCATTAATAGAGAGTTAATTCGTCTGGTTTCTATACTTCCAATCAATTTCCCGTTAGTTTTTCATGTGTTTTGCAGACATTTTGTGATGGGGGAAACAAGTCGATACAACTCATTTCTTTGCGAGCAGCAATCAGAGCATGTGTTCAGTTTTAAATTAATAAACAAATTGCAATAACATTCCATGATTTCATTGACTTCAGAATTCAATATTATTTTATTTGTTTTAGTAACTAGATTGATTGTGAAATTGAATGAACAAATTCAGTGACAATCAATAAAACAATAATACGGTACTATTTATTAGTATTTATTAATACACAAAGTATAGTATAACTCAGTGAGCTCATTTACAGTGAATGTAGAGTCCTGAGTAATGAACTACCCTGTTTACTGAACAAATTTTCTTTAGTCTGCCATAGATGGCTATTCATAACGGACTAACGAAAATTAGTTTACCTTTTGGAGTAGTTCATTATTCAATACAGTACTTTCACTATAAAGGACTCAACTATAGAAGAGTTCTACTGTAGTTGGTTGAAGTGTTGATAGTTTAGATTTTTTATTGAAAAGATGTGAAGGTCAGACCCAGCATGGTAGTCCAAAGACCAATATTGGTGGTTCTGAACTCACTCTGACTCTATTAAAAACTAACTCTCTACTGACGTACTGAGCCCTAACTCCAGGCTAAGCCTACTACATTTTTCTGGGTTTTATATACACTAACATCTTTGACTGAACACAACTAATTTCTTTGGATATCATGACACCTCATGGAATGTTAATTGACAAGACTTCCACAGCCAGAACTCTAAAAGTGATTAGGTATTCTATGACAACGTGTATTCCAACTGCTCTAGACCAGTGATTCTTAAACAGGGGTGCGCGGTACCTCTTTGGGGCCTGGATTGTTTATAGGGGGTGCATGAGATGTCTGTTGTTTATAAGTTCTGTTCTTGCTATTAATATCATGCAGAATATACATGAAGTAAATTTTCTTCAAAATGTTGCGTTATGAGGTAGTTATAAAAGTATATGAATTTTCTGATATGAACACCTAATTATTATTGTGATTTTCGATAAAAAAAATTATATCTTTGAGTGTGGGATTTCTCATTTTGTGTGCCTGTAATTTTTCTTCCTTCTGTCCTATATTCTAACACTGAATAGAAAGAAAAATGGTGTTTCCATTGTATAAACAAAGTGTAAACAAAAAACTGTACCTTTCTGTATCGAATTTTCCTTTCTGTGTCGGGATTATATGTAAGTGTCGCTACCCCGTAATTGATTAGTTTTATTTTATTAGTTTACAACTGTTCATTTTATAAATATTTATATAACTACAATGCAATATACTGCATTACTATCACAAATTATATGATTTTCTTTAATTTTAAAGGATTTTAATTTTCCTTACCTAAAAATATATTCTAATTGTATCTTTTCAATCTATTTCAATGCAATACAAGAAAAATACTTTAAGAACCACTGCTCTGGACCGTCATTTCTGCACTCATCTCATGTACTGTCAGAGAAAAAGAAGTGCAATGCACTTCATTCCAATGCACTTCATTCCAATGCACTTCATTCCAATGCACTTCATTCCAATGCACTCCATTCCAATGCACTTCATTCCAATGCACTTCATTCCAATGCACTTCATTCCAATGCACTTCATTCCAATGCACTCCATTCCAATGCACTTCATTCCAATGCACTTCATTCCAATGCACTTCATTCCAATGCACTTCATTCCAATGCACTTCATTTCAATGCACTTCATTCAATGCACTTCATTCCAATGCACTTCATTCCGCTACTAGAAGTATTCCCCACCGAACTTTTCCTCGCATGGACATTTTCCCGCCAGTATTTTGGGCTATTTAGGTATAATTTTGATAAAACAAACAATTCATCAATTGAAGACACAATTTATTAACAGACTTACACAATAATACACTCTTATTTTTAGCTTTGTTTCCCGTATGTGTTCATATTGGTCGTTTTTATTTTATGACTGTGCCTTCGTAAATTTGCATATTATTGAGAGATGCTACAAATTTCAAACACTATTGCAATAATAAGGAATAGCAAAATTTTGCAATGTATTCTAAGCAGGTACGATCAATTTTTTTGGTGTCGCAATTTGCTACATTTTTCATTTATATTCAGTTTATTCCAGCTCTATATAGGTATAGAAATACATAACACATATCGTGAATTTATTATTTTTTATAATCCAATGTATACTCCTATGCATCATAAGCTATCTGTGTGTTTTATTTACTGTTATTCTCATCAAAAGAAGCAAGTGGAGTTAAAGCAGAGATACCGAGATAACCATTAAATGATGTCTCATGGAACTGAAGATAACGCTGTCAGAGATATGCTGTAATGAAGATAACGCTGTCAGAGATATGCTGTAATGAAGATAACGCTGTCAGAGATATGCTGTAATGAAGATAACGCTGTCAGAGATATGCTGTAATGAAGATAACGCTGTCAGAGATATGCTGTAATGAAGATAACGCTATCAGAGATATGCTGTAATGAAGATAACGCTGTCAGAGATATGCTGTAATGAAGATAACGCTGTCAGAGATATGCTGTAATGAAGATAACGCTGTCAGAGATATGCTGTAATGAAGATAACGCTGTCAGAGATATGCTGTAATGAAGATAACGCTGTCAGAGATATGCTGTAATGAAGATAACGCTGTCAGAGATATGCTGTAATGAAGATAACGCTGTCAGAGATATGCTGTAATGAAGATAACGCTGTCAGAGATATGCTGTAATGAAGATAACGCTGTCAGAGATATGTTGTAATGAAGATAACGCTGTCAGAGATATGCTGTAATGAAGATAACGCTGTCAGAGATATGCTGTAATGAAGATAATGCTGTCAGAGATATGCTGTAACTGAAGATAACGCTGTCAGAGATATGCTGTAACTGAAGATAACGCTATCAGAGATATGCTGTAACTGAAGTTAACGCTGTCAGAGATACGCTGTAACTGAAGATAACGCTGTCAGAGATATGCTGTAACTGAAGATAACGCTATCAGAGATATGCTGTAACTGAAGATAACGCTGTCAGAGATATGCTGTAACTGAAGATAACGCTATCAGAGATATGCTGTAACTGAAGATAACGCTGTCAGAGATATGCTGTAACTGAAGATAACGCTATCAGAGATATGATGTAACTGAAGATAACGCTGTCAGAGATATGCTGTAACTGAAGATAATGCTGCCAGAGATATTGTAACTCAAGAGATAATTTTATTGCTAGCATGTTGACGAAATGTTGTTTGAATTTTGTTTACGTTAATTAAAATGGGGACTACCTATTAATTATTAATTTAAATGTTAAAACTTTAGTTCGATTTTTTTCTTCAAAAAGATATTTTAAGAAATGAAAACTGTTTATATTTCGGAACCGCCTGTCAAATTTGAATATTTACCTCTGTTTCTAAAAAAATAACAATTAAGTGTACAAACACTTGTATTTAACACAGCAAGTGTACATACACTTGTATTTAACACAGCAAGTGTACATACAGTTGTATTTAACACAGTAAGTGTACATACACTTGTATTCAACAGAGCAAGTGTACATACACTTGTATTTAACACAGTAAGTGTACATACACTTGTATTTAACACAGTAAGTGTATATACACTTGTATTTAACACAGCAAGTGTACATACACTTGTATTTAACACAGCAAGTGTACATACACTTGTATTTAACACAGTAAGTGTACATACACTTGTATTTAGCACAGTAAGTGTACATACACTTGTATTCAACAGAGCAAGTGTACATACACTTGTATTTAACACAGTAAGTGTACATACACTTGTATTTAACACAGCAAGTGTACATACACTTGTATTTAACACAGTAAGTGTACATACACTTGTATTCAACAGAGCAAGTGTACATACACTTGTATTTAACACAGTAAGTGTACATACACTTGTATTTAACACAGTAAGTGTACATACACTTGTATTTAACACAGTAAGTGTACATACACTTGTATTTAACACAGTAAGTGTACATACACTTGTATTTAACACAGTAAGTGTACATACACTTGTATTTAACACAGTAAGTGTACATACACTTGTATTTAACACAGTAAGTGTACATACACTTGTATTTAACACAGTAAGTGTACATACACTTGTATTCAACAGAGCAAGTGTACATACACTTGTATTTAACACAGCAAGTGTACATACACTTGTATTTAACACAGCAAGTGTACATACACTTGTATTTAACACAGTAAGTGTACATACACTTGTATTTAACACAGTAAGTGTACATACACTTGTATTTAACACAGTAAGTGTACATACACTTGTATTTAACACAGTAAGTGTACATACACTTGTATTTAACACAGTAAGTGTACATACACTTGTATTTAACACAGTAAGTGTACATACACTTGTATTTACCACAGCAAGTGTACATACACTTGTAATTAACACAGCAAGTGTACATACACTTGTAATTAACACAGCAAGTGTACATACACTTGTAATTAAAACAGCAAGTGTACATACACTTGTAATTAACACAGCAAGTGTACATACACTTGTAATTAACAAAGCAAGTGTACATACACTTGTAATTAGCACATAGCACAGCAAGTGTACATACACTTGTAATTATCACAGCAAGTGTACATACACTTGTAATTAACACAGCAAGTGTACATACACTTGTTATTAAAACAGCAAGTGTACATACACTTGTAATTATCACAGCAAGTGTACATACACTTGTAATTAACACAGCAAGTGTACATACACTTGTTATTAAAACAGCAAGTGTACATACACTTGTAATTAACACAGCAAGTGTACATACACTTGTAATTAACACAGCAAGTGTACATACACTTGTAATTATCACAGCAAGTGTACATACACTTGTATTTAACACAGCAAGTGTACATACACTTGTAATTAACACAGCAAGTGTACATACACTTGTAATTAAAACAGCAAGTGTACATACACTTGTAATTAACACAGCAAGTGTACATACACTTGTAATTAACACAGCAAGTGTACATACACTTGTAATTAACACAGCAAGTGTACATACACTTGTAATTAACACAGCAAGTGTACATACACTTGTAATTAACACAGCAAGTGTACATACACTTGTAATTAACACAGCAAGTGTACATACACTTGTAATTAACACAGCAAGTGTACATACACTTGTAATTAACACAGCAAGTGTACAAACACTTGTAATTAACACAGCAAGTGTACATACACTTGTAATTAACACAGCAAGTGTATATACACTTGTAATTAACACAGCAAGTGTACAAACACTTTTAAATAACACAGAAAGTGTACAAACACTTGTAATTAACACAGCAAGTGTACATACACTTGTATTTAACACAGCAAGTGTACATACACTTGTAATTAACACAGCAAGTGTACATACACTTGTAATTAAAACAGCAAGTGTACATACACTTGTAATTAACACAGCAAGTGTACCTACACTTGTAATTAACACAGCAAGTGTACATACACTTGTAATTAACACAGCAAGTGTACATACACTTGTAATTAACACAGCAAGTGTACAAACACTTGTAATTAACACAGCAAGTGTACATACACTTGTAATTAACACAGCAAGTGTACATACACTTGTAATTAACACAGCAAGTGTACAAACACTTGTAAATAACACAGAAAGTGTACAAACACTTGTAATTAACACAGCAAGTGTACATACACTTGTATTTAACACAGTAAGTGTACAAACACTTGTAATTAACACAGCAAGTATACAAACACTTGTAATTAACACAGTAAGTGTACAAACACTTGTTATTAACACAGCAAGTGTACATACACTTGTATTTAACACAATAAGTGTACAAGTGTACGTGTACACACATTGCAATTTATATTTATTACAAAGTCAAAACCTAATAAGATGCAACAAGAAACTTTTTCCTCTATCAGAAAGCAATACCATTTAATTTAAATAAATATAATATAGCTTCATAATAAATTCTAATTCTAATTTACCTCTAGGGATAAAAACGTTCATTCTTTCGATAATTTTAATTGGCTTCAATCTTTTTTCCCTTTAATTAATTCTAATTTTCCTTTGATTCCATTTAAGATAATAATTAGTGCAAATCTTATATTCTCTTCCCTGGGAATTTAAATAATCTATATTTATTATTTCTTTTGAACTAAGTATACTTTTTTATTTTGTATGAGGCCAGCGATAAATAAGAGCAAAATAAATAAGAATCCACTTTTATTGCCAAAACAACATTTTCGGAAGGGTAAGAAAAAGGTATATTAATAGCTATTTACCATTTATTTTAATTATTATAGTTTTTTCTTACGTGTCCGAAAATGGGGACCTGACCGATAACACGGAACTTACCTTATTCTACTTCCAAAAATATTCTACAGTGCATAAAATTACTGTGTTCGATGTAACACAATTAGGTATTTTAATTAATGTATTAAATTGAATTAAATTAATTTTTTTTATAAAAAGCGGTGTGACTGAACTCATAACTAATTAAGTAACTATAATACTAATTATTGATCGATGTTAATCTAAAAAGATTCGTAAAAGTCCAAACTTTAAAAAGCCATGACTAATAAGAGTTAACAGCAAAATATTATTGTTGCTTAGATACATTACATACGCTTAGATTTCATCAGTATTTATAAGAAAGATAACATTATTCATCATTCGAGCTGATGTTAAAGTTTGCTTATAAGTTTACCGCATTTCAATGAATCGGATTTTTATTTCTGGTAAGTAATATGCTAAAATTAGTATAATTTTAGCATAAAATTAAAAATAAATTAAAGCAAATTAGAAACAATTTGATAGAGAAAAATCATATCTAAAGATTATCTTATAAAATTTCAAGCAACCATGACACATTGTGCCACCATGGGCACTAGATGGTTAGATGGGCAAGAGATGGCAGACTGAAAAGTAGCCTAGAAATTACATGGGGATAATGTGGTTTTCCATTCTCATGGAATGTTACCTTGGGAGAATGTTGGTTCAATGTGGCGAAACCATCTCATTGAATTGTCATATTGGCCCAACCTGATTACTATATAGCGTATCAACAATATATGACTGAAACTTGATTAAGATAGTTACAACATAACAGTTCATGCTGTCACCATGTTGGCCCATTTCGCAAAAAACCACACAGTACCAATACGATTTGTCAACCTAGTGCCCACATGGGCCCCATTAGCTTGTGTTGCTTGGGATAGCTTATATTGTACAGTGTTTACACTTGCAAGTTATATAAAAAGACATACATAGGTTAGTACACTGTAGTGCTCTGTATAGTCAGTGTAGTGGATAGTTACACTGTAGTGCTCTGAACACTCAGTGTAGTGGATAGTTACACTGTAGTGCTCTGAACACTCAGTGTAGTGGATAGTCACACTGTAGTGCTCTCTATATTCAGTGTAGTGGATAGTTACACTGTAGTGCTCTGAACACTTAGTGTAGTGGATAGTCACACTGTAGTGCTCTCTATATTCAGTGTAGAGGATAGTTACACTGTAGTGCTCTGAACACTCAGTGTAGTGGATAGTCACACTGTAGTGCTCTCTATATTCAGTGTAGTGGATAGTTACACTGTAGTGCTCTGAACACTCAGTGTAGTGGATAGTCACACTGTAGTGCTCTCTATACTCAGTGTAGTGGATAGTCACACTGTAGTGCTCTGTAAACTCAGTGTAGTGGATAGTCACACTGTAGTGCTCTGTAAACTCAGTGTAGTGGATATACACTGTAGTGCTCTCTATACTCAGTGTAGTGGATAGTCACACTGTAGTGCTCTGTAAACTCAGTGTAGTGGATAATTTTCTCCTTAATTGTACATTTCAGAGGTTTCCCACCGGACGAATCAAGATGAATAGACAACAAAGTTTCCTGGAAACCGGAAACTTTTAGTCTGTTTACTAATTCAGGGGCAGAGAAAGGATTTCTACCTCTAATTCCTAACTGTGTTGTTGTTTAATTCTAATTTTGTATGCAGTAAGGATGCCTAATTATTATATTATAGTTTCATTTTCTATTTTTAAACCTAAATTGTAATAGATTAAAATAAGGGGAGATATAGTATTAAAAATTAATAAATTAACCCACATTTTAGTTTGCATTATTTAACCTAATAATTATATTCCATCATAACTTAAATTTTATTTATTTGACATTACATCTATTTATCTCTTCCTCATTCTACATCATTTTAGTCTCAATCTAAAATAAATTAATGCTCAAATTAAAATTATTTAACTTCAGATTTAAATATCGTATTTTTTCTCTGTTAAACTCTCAATTCGAAATAAATAAAGTTAATTTATTAATAGGAAGTAGGCCTATAACGAATAGTGTGGAAAAATCCGAAAGAGTTCGTCTTTTGAATGAAAAAAATAATAATTTCTAATAGAGTTCTCTTAATTAAAAATTAATTTATTTTAATTTGAAGTCGACTTTAAATTTAATTTCAAATCAACTTTAAATTTAATTTGAAATCGACTTTAAATTTTTTTTGAAGTAGATTTTTTTTAATATGAAGTTGACTAATTTTAATTTGAGACTAAATTGGCAAAACTTGATTCTATTTTAAAAACGTAATTCTATTTTTAATAATTAAGTCTGTTTTTTTAAACCTTAAATAGGCAAATAGGAAATTTAACTCCTATGATTTTAATCTCTTAAATCTACATTGAAGAAAAGAAGGAACTTTCGCGCATATAATCGATATAATTAATCATTACCTGATGACTATATTGATGGTGAATTATTTTTTCATAACTTTATAGATGCGTAAATAAAAAGCACAGTGAAAGGCTAAATAACAATCATTAGTTGTAAATAAAGTGCACAGTGAAAGGCTAAACAACAATCATTAGTTGTAAATAAAAAGCACAGTGAAAGGCTAAATAACAATCATTAGTTGTAAATAAAGTGCACAGTGAAAGGCTAAACAACAATCATTAGTTGTAAATAAAGTGCACAGTGAAAGGCTAAACAACAATCATTAGTTGTAAATAAAGTGCACAGTGAAAGGGTAAACAACAATCACTCTATTCAGTGTACTTTTACCAGTCTATTCAGTGTACTTTTACCACTCTATTCAGTGTACTTTTACCACTCTATTCAGTGTACTTTTACCACTCTATTCAGTGTACTTTTACCACTCTATTCAGTGTACTTTTACCACTCTATTCAGTGTACTTTTACCACTCTATTCAGTGTACTTTTACCACTCTATTCAGTGTACTTTTACCACTCTATTCAGTGTACTTTTACCACTCTATTCAGTGTACTTTTACCACTCTATTCAGTGTACTTTTACCACTCTATTCAGTGTACTTTTACCACTCTATTCAGTGTACTTTTACCACTCTATTCAGTGTACTTTTACCACTCTATTCAGTGTACTTTTACCACTCTATTCAGTGTACTTTTACCACTCTATTCAGTGTACTTTTACTACTCTATTCAGTGTACTTTTACCACTGTATTCAGTGTACTTTTACCACTGTATTCAGTGTACTTTTACCACTCTATTCAGTGTACTTTTACCACTCTATTCAGTGTACTTTTACCACTCTATTCAGTGTACTTTTACCAGTATTTTCCTCACAATAATTTACATACTAAGTGCATCGTTACACTAAACACACAAAACCGATTGGAAATCTTCTGAGTAAACGCTATTGCTATTGGAACTATTGAATAGACACGCTATTGCTATTGGAACTATTGAATAGACACGCTATTGCTATTGGAACTATTGAATAGACACGCTATTGCTATTGGAACTATTGAATAGACACGCTATTGCTATTGGAACTATTGAATAGACACGCTATTGCTATTGGAACTATTGAATAGACACGCTATTGCTATTGGAACTATTGAATAGACACGCTATTGCTATTGGAACTATTGAATAGACACGCTATTGCTATTGGAACTATTGAATAGACACGCTATTGCTATTGGAACTATTGAATAGACACGCTATTGCTATTGGATCTATTGAATAGACACGCTATTGCTATTGGATCTATTGAATAGACACGCTATAGCTATTGGAACTATTGAATAGACACGCTATTGCTATTGAAACTATTGAATAGACACGCTATTGCTATTGGAACTATTGAATAGACACGCTATTGCTATTGGAACTATTGAATAGACACGCTATTGCTATTGGAACTATTGAATAGACACGCTATTGCTATTGGATCTATTGAATAGACACGCTATTGCTATTGGAACTATTGAATAGACACGCTATAGCTATTGGAACTATTGAATAGACACGCTATTGCTATTGAAACTATTGAATAGACACGCTATTGCTATTGGAACTATTGAATAGACACGCTATAGCTATTGGAACTATTGAATAGACACGCTATTGCTATTGGAACTATTGAATAGACACGCTATTGCTATTGGAACTATTGAATAGACACGCTATTGCTATTGGAACTATTGAATAGACACGCTATTGCTATTGGAACTATTGAATAGACACGCTATTGCTATTGGAACTATTGAATAGACACGCTATTGCTATTGAAACTATTGAATAGACACGCTATTGCTATTGGAACTATTGAATAGACACGCTATTGCTATTGGAACTATTGAATAGACACGCTATTGCTATTGGAACTATTGAATAGACACGCTATTGCTATTGGAACTATTGAATAGACACGCTATTGCTATTGGAACTATTGAATAGACACGCTATAGCTATTGGATCTATTGAATAGACACGCTATTGCTATTGGATCTATTGAATAGACACGCTATAGCTATTGGAACTATTGAATAGACACGCTATTGCTATTGGATCTATTGAATAGACACGCTATAGCTATTGGAACTATTGAATAGACACGCTATTGCTATTGAAACTATTGAATAGACACGCTATTGCTATTGGAACTATTGAATAGACACGCTATAGCTATTGGATCTATTGAATAGACACGCTATTGCTATTGGATCTATTGAATAGACACGCTATAGCTATTGGAACTATTGAATAGACACGCTATTGCTATTGGAACTATTTAAATTCCACGATTTTTTTAATATTTTGGTTCAAATTGTCTAAAAATCGCTACATAAAATATTTAAGTGAAAAAATTCACTGTCAGAGTGTCTTTGAAATTTCCATGTTTTTCAAAAATGTTTTTTTTTCAAAAATGTATTTGTTAATACATACTAACAAATATGATGAAATACATTATTTTACCCTAATACATAGGTGCAAATGATGGTAGGCCCTATGGGGTAGCTATACATGGTATAGTTGACAATGTCAATATTTAGATGTGGAGGTGATCAACATCTTGAAGTTATGATGTAAATTTGATGTTGTAACATTCTAAAGTAATTGGTATGTTAGACCTAGAGGAAACTTACACTAAAATTATTTAACATTTCATATATCTCATGGATTTTATGGAAATCTTGAAAATATTCAACTCTCAGGCCACACGTCAGTTTTTGGAATTTTGACTATTTTATTTTCTAGTGTTGTTTTAAAAACCAACATGAATCATTTCATGTAGTTTACTTCTTTGCTCAATTTTAATCAACCTAATATTTAGATGATATTTTTCCGGGTAATGTAAAACTTTTTAGAATAAAATTAAGGATTTATTTTCTGAAGACTAAATATTTGTTATTGTTGTTTTTCTCTTTTTAGATTCTAATCAGCTTTTCACGCGTTAAAATGTATTTCATTTTCTATTTACTAATAGATAATATTTCCCTTTTTCTGTATCACATTATAAACTATTTAACTTAAACTGATGATTGAAATTGTTTTATATATTTTTTACTTCCGGTTTTTTCAAAATGATTGTTTACATTTTACGGTAATATTGTCTAAATAATAATAATTATTTTATTATTAATCTAAATAATTTTAAACGGGTAATGTTATGGTGGGGCCATAGAAGATTAAGAGGGGAAGGTGATGGTGGGGCCATAGAAGATTAAGAGGGGAAGGTGATGGTGGGGCCATAGAAGATTAAGAGGGGAAGGTGATGGTGTGGCCATAGATGTTTGAGAGGAGAAAGGTGATGGTGAGGCCATAGAAGATTAAGAGGGAAAGAGATGGTGGGGCCATAGAAGATTAAGAGGAGAATGTTATGGTGGGGCCATAGAAGATTAAGAGGGAAGGTGATGGTGGGGCCATAGAAGATTAAGAGGGGAAGGTGATGGTGTGGCCATAGTAGATTAAGAGGGGAAGGTGATGGTGTGGCCATAGAAGATTAAGAGAGAAAGTTATGGTGGGGCCATAGAAGATTGATAGGGGATACCACTCAATCTTCTATGGCCCCACCATAACTTCCTCAAAGACAAAATTAAAGATTTCAGATATCTATTTTAAATGACTAATAATCTATCTCAAAATTACACTTCAATTGCAACATTATTACCTTTCTTAATTGCAGAAAGTTATGTCTTGGTCACCAATCATTCATTTATTTGTAATCTTGTTACTCGCATGAATTTAGGGAACCATTTGACTAAATTTTGGGAGCCATCAGGTGAAAGGTCAAGGTCAAGAGTATTTATAACTCAAAAATAAGCGGCGGCGAAGGTATGGAGCTATGCGCTCTACGACTCTCCCTCATCTAGTTTAGTATATACGATTAATTAATATCATTGCAACACATTGTACCTAAATCATTGAGTAATTTCTATATCAAAACATGTTTATTTCCATTAAAAGCACGAAAAGATATCAAGTTAATGCTCTATGAAGTATTAATATTATATAATAATTCAGCAAACATTTCTTGAAATAAACTAATTCTCACAATACTTTAATTGGTTGCATTTTCCTAACAGGCGGATCATACATACCGTAAGCAGTGTATGGATTATCTACCCCAGTACAAAGGACTTGGCAGTAAAGGTTGCAACAGTAGGGTGGTGTCTGAGTCCTTACTAGACCCTCACTTTAATAAACTTAGAAAAAAGGCAAACTGAAAAGTGCTTCTTTGCAATACAGTATGGATCCTTTATAGTGAATGTAGGAAATTTGTTCACTATAAGAGGTAGTTCTTTACCCAGGACTGTACATTGACTATAGCTAGAGGAGTTCACTGTGATGTTAGTGAGGTGATAGATAACGAATAGAGAAAGAAATATTGATATATTGTTACTCTTTATTATTTTCATCTCTCATCATTTCTTCTCTTCTCTGTTATCTCTGCTTCTTCTATCTCTTCTTCTCTCCTTTCTTCTCTCTTTTCTTCTCTCTTTTCTTCTCTCCTTTCTTCTCTCTTTTCTTCTCTCTTTTCTTCTCTCTTTTCTTCTCTCTTTTCTTCTCTCCTTTCTTCTCTCTTTTCTTCTCTCTTTTCTTCTCTCCTTTCCTCTCCCACTTATCCTCTCTTCTCTCCTTTCTTCTCTTCTCTCCTCTCCTTTCTTCTCTCCTCTCCTCTCTCCTTTCTTCTCTCTTCTCTCATTTCTTCTCTCTTCTCTCCTTTCTTCTCTTCTCTCCTCTCCTTTCTTCTCTCCTCTCCTCTCTCCTCTCTCCTTTCTTCTCTCTTCTCTCATTTCTTCTCTCTTCTCTTTTTTCTTCTCTCTTCTCTCATTTCTTCTCTCTTCTCTCCTTTCTTCTCTCTTCTCTCATTTCTTCTCTCTTCTCTCCTTTCTTCTCTCTTCTCTCTTCTCTCTTCTCTCCTTTCTTCTCTCTTCTCTCTTCTCTCCTTTCTTCTCTCTTCTCTCCTTTTTTCTCTCTTCTCTCCTTTCTTCTCTCCTCTCTTCTCTTCTCTCTTCTCTCCTTTCTTCTCTCTTCTCTCCTTTCTTCTCTCTTCTCTCCTTTCATCTCTTCTCTCCTTTCTCCTCTCTTCTCTTCTCTTCTCTCCTTTCTTTTTTCTCCTTTCTTTACTCTTCTCTTCTCTCCTTTTTTCTCTTCTCTCTTCTCTCCTTTCTTCTCTTCTCTCCTTTCTTCTCTCTTCTCTCCTTTCTTCTCTCTTCTCTCCTTTCCCCCCATTCACCCGTGTTAACATCGGGTGTAACATCACACCTGGGAGTTCATGTCACTCTTCACCTGTGAGTTGAATCTGTATCATGGAACACAGATTATAAGTATTTATAGAAGCAATTCATAAAAACAAGTACCATTTACACTGTACATGCAGTACCATTTACACTGTAAATATAGTACCATTTACACTGTAAATACAGTACCATTTACACTGTATATTCAGCATCATTTACACTGTAAATACAACACCATTTACACTGTACATTCAGTATCATTTACACTGTAAATACAGCCCCATGGTTTATTACTGTAAATATCAAGTTCCAGCATCACTAACATGTTTCGTACTCAGATAATCGGATTGCCTTCAATCCCAGTAACTCACGAATAAAGCTCTAACTCGTGAGTAAATCTTCACTCACTTCATTTATTCACTTTTGTTGTTATATCTAAATAATAAGTTATTCAAGTAGTCTTACATTTCGTTTGATATTTTGCGAGTTAATATTGTGAAATAGAATTAACTGGCCTGAAAATACATCTTGCTATTTATTAGTAAGGGTTGATATCGTATGCCTTTTGAAGAGACTTCAATTTCCCTGGGGTGCGACCTCAGCAAGTGACAACATGCTAGAAATGAAATTGAAATGAGCTTAAAAATGAGGCTATGAGAAACTCAATGTAATATGCACAATTCACTCGAAATTAATGGTTATATTTTGAAAGGAAATGTAAATTAATATGTGTTCAATTACTGAGATTTGGACTGTATTGAATGTAACGATAGTACTTCAAATAAAAATTACTATCGGGAAAAAAGTAAGGATACTAGTTTCAGAAGTACTATCGGAAAGAAAGTAAAGATACTACTTTAAAAAGTACTATTGAAACGGAAAGTAACGACACTACTATCACAAAAATATCTCGCGTTACGAATAGTATCGGTGTAATGAAATATAGCGGTATTGATTATTTTTCTCTATTTTATTATGTATTTTAACTGAACATCATTTGGATATCAATTTATAGTGCTTCTGCATATGTTCATGTAACAGATTCACTATAGTGAGTAGCGTTACTCACTATTCGGTTACGAATTATAGGTCGGTTTCACATTTTCGGTCAAATGAAAAAAACCGATATAGTAATTATTATTTTATTTTAATTGGTATCCATGATACATGCAGGTATCAATGATACCAATTAAAATTAAAATAAAATTATAATTATTATATCGTTTTTTATTTTATGACCGAAGATGTGAAACCGACCTATAATTCGTAACTTAATAGTGAGTAGCGCTACTCACTATAGTGATTTAAAGTTACTCACTATATGTAGTTGCTGTAACCTGATAGTGAGTTGTTATTATGCATCCGCCTCCCTTGACTATCAAATGTTGTGAGTGGTGGGGTAAGTTACAAGCTATTGCACAGCTACACATCTCCGATCACAAAAGAAAACGTTAATAAAATAGAGTAAAAAAAAACGTACTTGGATCGAAAACTCATTATTATTAAACATTCATAACATTGTATGTTACTTCACATTCATAACATCGTATGTTACATCACATTCATAACATTGTATGCTACATCACATTCATAACATTGTATGCTACATCACATTCATAACATTGTATGCTACATCACATTCATAACATTGTATGCTACATCACATTCATGACATCGTATGTTACATCACATTCATAACATCGTATGTTACATCACATTCATAACATTGTATGTTACATCACATTCATAACATTGTATGTTACATCACATTCATAACATTGTATGTTACATCACATTCATAATATTGTATGTTACATCACATTCATAACATTGTATGTTACATCACATTCATAACATTGTATGTTACATCACATTCATAACATTGTATGTTACATCAGATTCATAACATCGTATGTTACATCACATTCATAACATTGTATGTTACATCACATTCATAACATTGTATGTTACATCACATTCATAACATTGTATGTTACATCACATTCATAACATCGTATGTTACATCACATTCATAACATTGTATGTTACATCACATTCATAACATTGTATGTTACATCACATTCATAACATTGTATGTTACATCACATTCATAACATTGTATGTTACATCACATTCATAACATTGTATGTTACATCACATTCATAACATTGTATGTTACATCACATTCATGACATCGTATGTTACATCACATTCATAACATTGTATGTTACATCACATTCATAACATTGTATGTTACATCACATTCATAATATTGTATGTTACATCACATTCATAACATCGTATGTTACATCACATTCATAACATTGTATGTTACATCACATTCATAACATTGTATGTTACATCACATTCATAATATTGTATGTTACATCACATTCATAACATCGTATGTTACATCACATTCATAACATTGTATGTTACATCACATTCATAACATCGTATGTTACATCACATTCATAACATCGTATGTTACTTCACATTCATAACATCGTATGTTACATCACATTCATAACATTGTATGTTACATCACATTCATAACATTGTATGTTACATCACATTCATAATATTGTATGTTACATCACATTCATAACATTGTATGTTACATCACATTCATAATATTGTATGTTACATCACATTCATAACATCGTATGTTACATCACATTCATAACATTGTATGTTACATCACATTCATAACATTGTATGTTACATCACATTCATAACATTGTATGTTACATCACATTCATAATATTGTATGTTACATCACATTCATAACATTGTATGTTACATCACATTCATAATATTGTATGTTACATCACATTCATAACATCGTATGTTACATCACATTCATAACATTGTATGTTACATCACATTCATAACATTGTATGTTACATCACATTCATAACATTGTATGTTACATCACATTCATAATATTGTATGTTACATCACATTCATAACATTGTATGTTACATCACATTCATAATATTGTATGTTACATCACATTCATAACATCGTATGTTACATCACATTCATAACATTGTATGTTACATCACATTCATAACATCGTATGTTACATCACATTCATAACATCGTATGTTACTTCACATTCATAACATCGTATGTTACATCACATTCATAACATTCGTCTGTTCGATTTGTTTCTTCTTTCAAGTTTAAAATATTCACATTTGTAATGCATGGCGGAAGTTTTGTTTTCGCTTAACTTTGTTCAGATATTTTGATGTTAAGGCTGAAAATATGGGATGGTTTATGCATTAAATTCAGGGTAACTTCACTCTTACATCACTTGGAACACTAACTTTTAGGGTAGGAATTTCAGCTGTCTTGTTCCATGTTTCCAGAGTTTGGGGAATGTTTCTAGCCATCATATTTTCTGTAGTTTCATTGGTATGATCGTATGGAAGATGTATTTAATCAGTTTTTTATAATGCTAGTGATTTTTAAAAATCTTAGTTTTCGAGATATCATTTTTAATAAATAGAAATGAAATGTCAGTGATAAATACTTTTTTTGAGTCATTTAATTTCAATATAATTTTTAGCTTAAATATCATGAGATTTTCATAATGCAACTAATTTTACTAATACTTATTGTGGGGCGGGCCGTAGAAGATTCAAGATAAGTTAATCTTCTATCACCCCACCATATCTTTCAGTCTGGGTAATGAAGTGCATAAAGTGTCCCAAAAGTAGAGAGTTAATCTCCATTAACGGCACAGTGTTTCAAAGATAGTCTGGCTGTCTCTACTTCGCTTTGAAGGGGCAATAAATAGTGTAGCTCATGCAATAGATTCTGAGGAAGGCAAATTATAGGTATTTCTTGTAAGGAAGTAAGCGGTGCCTTGTGAAGAGACTCTAACTACCATTGATGTCATACCAACACATTAGGGATCAACTCCTACAAACTGATACTATCTGCTCCCCACTAATTTATGGTGAGACTGAGAGCCACAAAAAACTTTCTGGTGAAAAAGTAAATTCTAGTAAAACTGTAAATAATTATCAATTTTTTTTTAAATTTTATTACAAAAAGTAAGTTCTGATAAATTAATTAACTCTTTCATGTTTAAAATCTATATTAACTAACTCCCAATGAAAATGGTAAGGTGGAACCATAGAAGATTAAGAGTGGTCCACTTAAAGGTTCCACATAAATGAAAGTAGAGTTAAAAGATGGAAATGAATATACAAATCAATTGGAAAAGGTTTCATACATATGCAAGTACAATTTTATAGTGGAAATGAATTTGTAAAAGGTTGGCAAAAAACAGACATATACATTTTGTAGAATAAGTGATGGTGTACCCCAGGGTGCGTACTAGGCTCTCTACTTTTTATTATGTACACTAAATAGTCTATTTTTATATTTCAGTGCAACACGTGAGAAAGTGACTACAATTCGTTATTATTTTTATATTTTAAGAAGATATAATCAAATGCACAAATAAATCAAAATATAATTTTATGATTCTACAGAATAATATATTGACCTTCCAATAATATATTAATTCTATACATCATGCACTATCACTAATAGTGTATCGATGCATCATCTGATATCTCAGGTCCACTATTTCTACCAATAAATCAAAGAGTTTATTGATACTGTAGACTGAGAAAAGTTTCGTGGCCTTGAAGACATTGCAGTAAATTATTCCTATGGAGGACATCAGTCTAGAAAATTTCTCCCCTCAAAATAATAAAATAAACATTAAATGACAGCTAATGGCGCTGTCTCTTTCATTGGTCGTCTCCTAACTCTGTTTTGACTGATAACATAATCTAGAAACTATAAATTAGTATGATTTAAAGAAATATAAGTTAGTCGGAAAACTAACCTACAATAACTAACATAACCACCTGCTAACCAAATAAGTTAACTTCCCAGAAATAAATACAGTAACGAGATACTATAGTACTTGGACAGAACCTAAATGTTAATTTTTGATCAATTTTTAAGTATCAACTAATACTATTATATAAATAGATTGAAACAATTCTTCAATGTTTAACAAACTATTTCTTGTAGTTTTTATCCAGGTCCTGGAATTTTTTTAAGCAGAATTGTTTACACTACTTTTTAGTCTGGAATTGGTGCAGACTTGAGGATTTTTTACCATGATTTGTCTCTTCAACATTGCCACAAATTTTCAATTGATTTTAGTCTGGTGATTGGGTGTACCATTTTAAAACAGGAATTCTAATATCTATGAACCATTTCTGTGTTCTCCTCGCTGCATATTTTGTCCTGGAAGAAAACCGCTGATTATCAGAGAATCCCCTATCTTTTTCACAGACTGTTGCAGGTTAGTGTCCGAAATCTTCCTGTATTTGATTCCATTTATTCTTCCGTCGACTATTTCTACTTTTCCTATCCTCCATGACGAAAGACATCCCCAGACGATGCTGTTTCGTCCACCATTCTTCACAGTAGAGAAGATGTATAACATTTTTCAAGCAGAATCGTTTGAATCACCAAACATGGCTTATATCATTATTGCTATATATTGGATTTATTTAATCATGTTACAATCTTATTTTGATAATGAAATATGTTTATAAATATTTTTACTTGTTTCATGTATATGGTGGGGCCATAGAAGATCCTCTTATTTTTCCTTGCTCACAACAATATTTTTCTTTTTTGGTATAAGTACATCAATTATTCCAATAGATAATAATAAAAAAATAGTTGGAAGTTACAGAAATCATCACAAGTAGCGTCTCATCATCACCTTTATTACATTTCTCATCACACATTCATTGCATCATCTTTTCTACCTCATTCATCACAAAGTTCATCATTCAAAGTAGCTGTACCCTGTAGATGTAGTGTGCTAACCAATGCTATTCGTACGGAGAGTCATCACATACTCACACACATACATACTTACACACACGTGTATTTGAAACACGCGTCAAATACAGTCTGTAAATATTTTCCTACGGTCCCCACTTAAGTGGGATGAGTGTTATTTTAATGAGTGGGATGAGTGTTGCTTTAATGAGTGTAGCATGAGTCATCATAGTAGAGAGGGGAGTGAGTTAGTACACTCTTTCTGACGTCATATTTGGGAAATTAGAACCTATATTACATTGACTAGATTGGTTGTACCATAGAGTTATAATATACACTAGAGAGAGGTAGAGTTGAAGCGATTGCAGGACGGTGAGAACGAAGGTGTGAAACCATAACTCTATGGAACTGACGCTAGATTGCCAGTCACGTGACCCCAATATAAGGAATCAACCGTCCTGCAAGAGGCGATATCTTGGGTTGTAACTATATTTAGTCAACAAATATTACTTACTTTATTTTTTGTAATAATAGGGGTTAAATTTTATCTTATTATGTACACACAGAGAAAGGATTAGTTGAATCAAAACATATTTGATTTGGCTTGTATGAATGGTTAGATTTTGCCCCTACCTACGTGGTGAGTTGCAGGTACTACTTAAAAGTAGTTAAATTGACGTGGGTTAAAACCTAATTAACAGTCGTTTTGACTCACACCTAAACTAAAAAAAAGTAGCGTCAACTCTCATAGTAAGTAAATTTATACACCAGATACATTGGATTACCAGTTTTTGTGAGTTACTACAATACACTCTGTCATAGTTGTTCTAACATTCGTTAAAATTCACAAAAAAATAACTTTTAACTCTCACACTAAGTTAATTCAATCCATAGAATTAATGTTTTGTGACACACCACATCATAGTTTTTTAACACACGTGAAAACAATGGCCGAAAATTCGTCTTGAGAAAATTCGGTTCAAGCACGCCTGGCACAGATTCAATTATGAGTGGTATATATCAAATTGCATTAATTTGATTGATTTGTAATACAGACACGTAAAATCTATTTTCTTTTTAAATTTAGGTTACAGTCATTAAAAATCACTTTAGAATGAAATTGAAAAATGAATAAAATCTGTTTTCTCAAAAACTCTAAATTCTACTGTTTTATTTTTATTGTAAATGTTTGTTTATTTAAACAATAGTTTGAATTTTCCTTATTACATTGGGTTCATTGTTTTCGTATGTCTTCTTTTCAATTTAAGTGTACATATAATCTTATTAAACTTTATAAATATTAAATATATTAGCATATAGTATATCTATCTTCATTGAGATTTTTTTTATTTCCAATTTATATTCAAGATAAGTCAAAATTATTCTACTGACTAAAAACATTTCTTGCTATTTTTCAGTATTTATATTTTTAAACACACAATATACGAGTAATGCTTTTAAAGGCATTAACTCATTTTACAGACTACATTAAATCAACATGTTAGATCTAACTGATAAATTTTTATTTATACCTAAGACCGAATTTTCCACTCAATTCTCATGTTGAATAAATATCAAAACATGTCAAAATTACTTATATTACGACTAATTTTACTACGGTTTATGAGGTATTTAATATTCATAATTTCATTTTATTTTCTATTATTGTACATAACACCATTATAAAATGAGACCGATTTTTCCCAAGACCTTGAGTTATAAATCCGACCTTTGACCTGTTCGTTCCCAAAATCTAATAATTTTGTTGAAAAAAGAATCAAGCTCCATACGAATAAGACCATTGAAATGATACCATTACAAATCTACCTATCGATACTATAACAAGAGCCACGTCTGTCTCTCCCCATCTGTCCGTGTGTCACAAGATGGGATAAACAGTCATTCTATCAACAGCGCCTCATAAAGTCAATGGAATTGGCAAATCAAAGAAACACAAATTAAAAGGAAATGCTTATTATTTGCAGAAGCATCATTGCTACGGGTCACACTGATATTAACAATTAAAAAATAATAGTTTTAACCCTTAAAATAATTTTTGTTAAATTAAATCCATTTTATTAAATGAATTCTCAGTGCATGAGGAACAGCTACTGTACTAGTAACTGTAAAAGTTAATACTTCATTCTCTCAGTGTGAGGGTGACAGTCACTCTCACCTGTTCACTCTCACCTGCCCCACTTCCGGTGGCGCTAAGATGTTATCCCCTCTTTAGTTTATTTTCTGAGTTACACGGGGCAGATTGCATTAGATGTGGCTAATTTTATAGCGCTAAGGAGTACTACAGTGTGTGATATCGGATCTATTTCGGATGGACCTACAGAAAAAAATAAAATTCGGACCTTAAAAGTAAATAATGAAAAAATTTCGGACGTTAAAGTGATTCAACATATATAGCAATTATTATATCAACTGTTTCATATTTTTAAACATTTATTAAAGTGAATAATTAAAGAGATCCATAATATTTTAGTTCTTTACTAGTTACATCCGGAAAGCTAATAAAACGGCAATACAAGCCTTCTGCTGCAATGAAAACAGCTACAGGTCGCACGTCTGAGTTTCCAGCAAGTATTATGATATTAGATAATTAGATTACGTGCACTCGGTAGAGCGCATACCTTCGCCGCCGCTTTGACCCGTTCTCTCTCGAAATCTAATAAACTGGTAACTGGATATTGTCCAATCGTCCCACCAAGTTTCATGCAATATGGTTCAATACTTTTTGAGTTATGAATGACCATGACCTTGACCTTTAACCAGGTCAGACACAAAATTCTACCAGCAGGTCACTGGACATTGACCAATCGTTTCACCGAATTTCAGGTAATTTGATTTAACACTTTTTTCAGTCATGCGAATAACTAGATGATAAAGAAAATGCAGGGTAAAATATGACCTTACGCAAATTTGCGAAGATTATTAGAGGAATGTCCCCAAGTCTGCCCATATATACTGGGGCATCCGCGTGTCACACTTTTGATCTGTCCGTCACAAAATGGGTTAAACAGACATTCTATCAACAGCACCTCATAAAGTTAGTGGAAAGTGAAAGAAAACAGAGAAACAAAAATTAAAAGGAAAAAATACTAATCTGCAGCAGTATCATTAATACGCTACACTAATATTAATTTAATCAATAAAATCATAGTTTCTACTTTTGAGTGCGAAGAAGTTAATTTTGTTATGCATTTATATTTTTTATGCAAACTTTAACATTTTAAATTAAAACGGTGGATCGTCCGTTATTGTCTATTACGATAAATATTGGTCGGATTTTATCGCAAAATATCATAATTTGAGATCGGGATTTAATGTCCGTAATGTCCGACGAAAGACGATAGACAACACGTATTTAATATTAATGATAATTTAATATTGGATTTTCGCCTAATCATTTATGTTGAAAATAAATTATGATTTTTCTAGTTTTTATCAAATAGCATATTTTATTTCGTGGTGATATTTTTCGTATAAAAATAATTCATTCGAAAATCCCGAATATTATAAAATGACCAGAGTGAACATTTAAAACTCAAATAATATTAATTGTTTGAGCATATAACATTTTTCAGTTTACTATAAATTTTCATATTTTCTTTTACACGAAATTAGAGTATTTGAAATAGTAATTGATGGAAACAATTTTAAACTGCTGGAAAATTGTTAACAAAAATTCATTTATTTTTCATTTGATCGCAATTGAAAATAATAAAACTGTACATTAAAATAATTTGATCAAAATGTTTTCAAGCATGCGGCTATTTTCCTATTACAGTTGTGATGAAATTATATTTTCTTGAACAGTTATAGGCACAGCCTCCAGTATTTCAATTACAGGAAGAAAGTGGTCAATTCGAGTCAAAAGTGCAACTAATGACCAAAATCCACGAGTTCCAGAATAATTTCGAAACAGAGGAGTATCTCCGAATCTTCAATCAAGGAGGAGCTGAAGTTAACTCTAAATAAAAGCTGTCTAGGCAGCTTCAGAAACCTAGAGTAGATGTTAATAATAGATAGAGGCAAGTCGATGTTGCAAGAGAAGAGGTTCTGATTTGGTCCACTGGGAAGATTTTCACGGTGAAGACTGTCACCAATAGTCAGAATGATGGGGACATCAGAAACTTGCTTCATTCGTGGTAAGGTCTCACCGAAAAAGTCCGAGTCAAATAGACTCAAAATTTGAGTGTGCAGATTGTCCCAAAACCGGTTCAACAATGCGAGTCAATTTGACTCATCTTAATATTTTACTAAAAGTCAAGAGTCATTTTGACTCGGAATGACTCCAAATTCCCAGTCAGATTGAATCAGGAAGAGTCAATCAATATGAAAGACTCCAATATATAAGTTTTGCCATCCTTGACTCAAGCGATGAGTCAGGCTGACTCGCAATTTTTTTTCAGAGCTTCTATTGCATCGGATGGAACCAAATCTTCTTTGATAGTCATTGATGAAAGAATCAAAGTCAACAGTCATGTTTATCTTGATATGCTGCTCGAAGAATTGCTTCCTTGGCTCTGCAAATCATTAAGAACCAATTTCGTCACAGCGAATGTGACTTAAAAAGATAACCTCGGTTATTCTATGCTATTCTACTCTTCCGCTTAATTCTCCAATTTAATGGTATTTTTTTAACTCTTACTAACATACTATTACTAAATATTTCGTTAATCTCTCAACATAACATTTTAGTGTTTTCTTGGACTCTGTTGTTAAACGTCACTGCACAACCTAAACATTTTCCCAGCAAATTCTCGAAAGTATTTCAAAGAATATTCCGTTTTATATTCCCAACAGTCCAGTACAGTTATGTTTCACTATTCAAACTAACATGCAAATCTTTTTACTAACAAATTACTAAAGTCCTAAATATATTGTATGACATATTTCTAAATAAACATAGGAATCGCTTCTATTAATTATACAAATTTTACAGAATGTGAATGACTGCTTTTGAAGATTCGAATGAAATAGATAGTCCACAATCAGTATCAAGATTATGGTGGGGGCATATAAAATTAAATAGACCTCAATCTCCTATGGCTCCACCATATTTTCCAACCTTAATCATCTATGGTCCCACCATACCTTTCTCCACCAGACTCCCAATAGGCCCTAGGCCCACTATACTCCCCCTTACCCCACCATAATCTTCTATGGCCCCACCATACCCCCTCATCTAGGGACCCTTAATAGGCGATAAGAATTAATGGTGCGATGATAGTCAACCAATATATGTGCGTAATGACTGCCTAAGTGACATTAACTCTGTAAACAAATATAAACTTTAGGGAGATCATTATCATTTAATTTAGATAGTAAATATCAATAAATAAAGGAAAATATCTAGTTATTGAATTTGTTTTTTATAAATAAATTTTTTGTATATAATTTTATGAAGAACGTATTTTTTATTAAAAACTAGTGTAAATTAATGCTTTTTGTTATTGTATTATTTTATTTAAATAATGTATTTTCATAAAGTGCAATGAAGCTGTTATCACATAGAAAATATAACAATGCAACATAATGTTACATAGCACATACAACACAACATACCAGCATATATATGTTGACAGTGAGTATAAAAAAATGCAGTCCATTTTGTTCCATTCAATCGGTTTTCAATATTAAAATAAAGTTTTTCCCCTCATTTATTGGAGGGAAAAATAAATACAAACTTTTACATTCAATTTCGTTTACCTCCAAAAGTTTCCTTGGCAAAAAGCTTTTATTGTTGGAAAATGTTATTGAATAATAAACTTAAGTAATTTTCTTCTAAACAATAGAATTTAAATTGTCAGATGACAATAGAACAATAGATTTAATCAGTGCATTCAGGGGAAAAACAATGAGATACATTTAATTGATTTAGAGCTGTTAATTATTTAAAAGAAAAAGAAAAGTGGAAAGAATTTCTAAATTAAACTGAGAGGGTGAGAGTGACTGTAAGAGTGAGAGTGACTGTCACCCTTAAACAGAGAGAGTGACTGTCACCCTCACACTCTGATCGTCTCCATCTCTAATTTATTACTATACAAGGTACTTTTACACGTGTAATACAGTAATTAAGTAACGGTAAGTAACGGTAAGTAAGTAACTGTAAGTAAGTAACGGTAAGTAAGTAACGGTAAGTAAGTAACGGTAAGTAAGTAACGGTAAGTAAGTAACGGTAAGTAAGTAACGGTAAGTAAGTAACGGTAAGTAAGTAACGGTAAGTAATTAACGGTAATTTTACTCACTGATTTCAATTGTTTAGGTTTAATTATTTTTTCTCCTTATGTGTAGTTTAGATATGTCAAAACGGGTGCTAGGAAAATTGCCACTGGGAAGATTCCCACCATAACTCTTCTATGGTCCCACAATAACTCTTCTATGGCCCCACCATAACTCTTCTATGGCCCCACCATAACTCTTCTATGGCCCCCACCATGACTTTCTCTATTATCTCAGATGCAGATTTTGAATAATTCAATGCAATAAAAATTTCTATTTTCTTTTCACATGCGACACCAATAATAATATAATAACAATAATATCTAAATATATTCAGATTATTTATTGTTCGAATTTAGGACACCCATTTCCTCTACTCACAATTGCGATAGCTAATTTTAGTCCAATTTCATAAGTTGAAGGCCAACCGATAAATTGTAATCGTTATCCTTGGTTTTCGATAGGCATTTATAATTATCGACGATGAAAATATCAACAGTTTCTATCTTCGACGATACATGATCCGACGAAAATTCCTTTGATCTGAAATTAGAATTATTAATTGTCTTTCGTCGGATATTACCATATAAAAAAGATAATTTACTATCAATAGACGATGACTATCAGACGATGACTATCAGACGATGACTATCAGACGATGACTATTAGACGATGACTATTAGACGATGACTATCAGACGATGACTATCAGACGATGATTATCAGTCGATGACTATTAGACGATGACTATCAGACGATGACTATTAGACGATGACTATTAGACGATGACTATCAAACGATGAATATTAGACGATGACTATCAGACGATGATTATCAGACGATGACTATCAGACGATGACTATCAGACGATGACTATCAGACGATGACTATTAGACGATGACTATTAGACGATGACTATCAGACGATGACTATCAGACGATGATTATCAGACGATGACTATTAGACGATGACTATCAGACGATGACTATCAGACGATGACTATCAGACGATGATTATCAGACGATGACTATTAGACGATGACTATTAGACGATGACTATTAGACGATGACTATTAGACGATGACTATTAGACGATGACTATCAAACGATGAATATTAGACGATGACTATCAGACGATGACTATCAGACGATGACTATCAGACGATGACTATTAGACGATGACTATTAGACGATGACTATCAGACGATGACTATTAGACGATGACTATTAGACGATGACTATCAGACGATGACTATCAGACGATGATTATCAGACGATGACTATTAGACGATGACTATCAGACGATGACTACCAGACGATGACTATCAGACGATGATTATCAGACGATGACTATTAGACGATGACTATTAGACGATGACTATTAGACGATGACTATCAGACGATGACTATTAGACGATGACTATTAGACGGTGACTATCAGACGATGACTATCAGACGATGATAATCAGACGATGACTATTAGACGATGACTATCAGACGATGACTATCAGACGATGACTATCAGACGATGATTATCAGACGATGACTATTAGACGATGACTATTAGACGATGACTATTAGACGATGACTATTAGACGATGACTATTAGACGATGACTATTAGACGATGACTATTAGACGATGACTATTAGACGATGACTATTAGACGATGACTATTAGACGATGACTATCAGACGATGACTATTAGACGATGACTATTAGACGATGACTATTAGACGATGACTATTAGACGATGACTATCAGACGATGACTATTAGACGATGACTATTAGACGATGACTATTAGACGATGACTATCAGATAATGACCATCAAATGATGACTATCAGACGATGACTATCAGACGATGACTATCAGACGATGACTATCAGACGATGACTATCAGACGATGACCATCAGACGATGACTATCAGACGATGACTATCAATAGACAATAATAGACGATGTCTCGATAATAATTTTTTCTACTGTGATTTCATATACTATACAAACATTATCTGCATAATTTTAGATTTTATTTTGTTCATTTGTAATAGATTCACACTATATTTAATGCTATATCTTTCAATTGTTTTTACTCAGACTAGAAAGGTTCGAATCCTATATAGGATATCATGCTTAGATATTTCGAACTGATATTTTAATCCTATTTATTTAACTTAATCTTTGCTATCACTAATAGGTATTATAAAATATAATGCAGTTTTTATTAATTTATGTACACGCTTTTACGCATTATTGTTATTTGGTTTGCAAAATGTTCGATTTAAAATGTAAATTATTCGAAATTATAATAATCATTATTTAATATCAGAATAATCATTAAACTTCACTTGTTAATATACAGCCTCATAACTAGGCTGAAGAATATTTTGAAGTTAAATATTATAATTATTTATTTTATTTTTATGGATCGAAATGAAACTAAAAAAACACGGAGAGGCTTTTTTACATTTAATGGCTTCAATATAAAAAAAATTATTCATCTATTTCATTATTTTGTTTGGATAGATAGAAATAATAGATGTGTTAGCACGCAGTAGCTTTCTTCAGTTAGAGAGCATCGAAAAACAATTTTTTAAAAATATTAAATGACTAATTTTTTATTTTCAAAAATAATTTTTTTTACTAATATAATTACAGGTAATTCTAAATAATTTAAATTATGTAACCTCAATATAACTAAGAATGTGTATATTATTTTCTAATTTATTTTCCATATAATTTCCATGTAATATATCAACTATAGCCATATAGAAGAGGAAGATGACATCAATATCTTAGGAACCTCTTTTGGAACAAGTGATTTATCGCCCTTCTTCCGATTGCTACAGACTGAGTTAATGTTCTACATCTAAGGTAGCAGTTAGGGGGTGTAGATTACCCCCACCGGTTGATTACAACCCTTGGGGTAGATTTAGTGTAGATTATCCAACGGTTCCAAATTTTCCATCATAATTTTTTTTATTATTTAACTTTTATTTTATTAAAATCCATGATGACTGTAGGTACATGGATAACACTTTTCACGTTATATATTAATCTTATTTCCATCTAATAATTATGTATATCCTCATAATTAAAGTAATGATGATATAACCATGTTTGGTTTTCAAAATAGATTTTTTATAATTATTTAGTTACAAAAAAATTGAATTACTTGTATTTTTCGATTATAATTAATTAAATTAAATTAATCATAAAAGGTTCATGATTCAAATTGGTATTAGTATTGGTAATTGCAGCACAGGTTACTTATTACTCTGCAGGGTATGGTTGTAACGGATACTAGTTGGTAACTCTATAGCGTTACTCCGTTAATGGTAACAGTAATCACTAAATCGTTACATCCTATAGCACAAGACCTGCCCAAGTAACGGGTATAAGAGGCTATATATGTTATACACTGAGAGAAATTAATAAACTGAAAATAAAATAAAATATAGATTGAAGATAAAATTAAAATTTAAATATATTCCAAATGAATATATAAACTTAAATTTACAATTTTTTTTATTATTCATGAATTTATATTAAAATTAATAACTAATTATTGAAAGAAAAATTAACAAATCATAGCATTCTTCAGATACATTAATTTCATTCTATTTTGAGTAAAGAAATCAGTTTTTTTCCGCTTTTTGGTGCTATTTCTACTTTATTATCCGATTCTATTAGATATGCAGTTCCACAGGGTTCAATTCTTGGGCCTTAATTGTTTATTATCTTTATACTAATGATCATTAGCTGCACTAATAGGTTAGGATTTTACTTTTCCTATAAGGTACTTTGTCCCATTCTGTCAGCAAGGAGGATATTGGTGTTGTGGCTGATGATGTCATCGGTACATTGGGTACTCTGCTGGCTCAATATGAATGGGATGGCTATCAATGTTGGCAAAACTGGATATGTAGTTCTAATATAGGAATGATGTGGATGTTGGTGATGTTGTTCATGGAAACAAAAAGTTAAGAAGGCTCCAAAGAATTAATTTTTAAGGAATATTCATCGATAGCCCCTTTCTGTAAAGATAGGCTATATTTCTACTAATATCTCTGTGATAGTTGACATATTGTATAGGTTGAGAAGAATATTTCTCTTGATTGCCCTGCAGTCAATTTATTATGCTTTGGTACATCTCCATTTGTTATACGGAATTGAAGATTATTTCAACACCACCATTATTCATAGGAATAGAGTTGTCTTGTTACAAAAGAAAGCAATAAGAACTATCAATCGTTTGAAATTTTTGTGACCTTTATTCGAATAAAATGTAGCTTATTGACCTCTATAAGTTACAGACTTGTATATTCATGACTGTGATTTTTATCTTGAAGTTTTAACTGTAATACGCCTTCACTCTGATTTTTATCAATATTCCACTCGTAGTAGCAATTATTTACATTTACCACTGCTTTCCAAATCCAAATCACAACATTCGATAGAATATATCGGCTTGAAATTAAGGAATGAACTGAATCCTGATTATAAACAACCCTCATCTGTTAATAAACTTAAGAATAAACTCAAGAAATTGATTGTTTAAAACTATATGTAATTTTTTTCACTCGAATTGTATTTACTAGGTGTTTTAAAATTTTCTTTTTACTTTTAGTTATGTCGCCCTATAGAAGATTTGGCCAGTTCTGGCCCTTAGTTATAAATATAATTATATGCATTGTGTTCTTATGTCCATTAGTTTTTCCTGAATAAAGAATAATATTCTAAATATTTTAATTAATACATACTAATATTTATTTCTCACTGTCAGGTCATGTCTCTGGTGCAGACAGATGGCATTGCGATACCAAGAAGAAAAAGTAAAACATGTGTAGAGAGTCAAAGCTGTGACTGAGAGCAGTGACTGAGACCAGTGACTGAGTGAGTGAGACCTGTGACTGAGTGACTGAGACCAGTGACTTAGAGCAGTGACTGCGGGCAGTGACTGAGAGCAGTGACTGAGTGACTGAGAGCAGTGACTGAGAGCAGTGACTGAGACCAGTGACTGAGTGAGTGAGACCTGTGACTGAGTGACTGAGACCAGTGACTTAGAGCAGTGACTGCGGGCAGTGACTGAGAGCAGTGACTGAGTGACTGAGAGCAGTGACTGAGAGCAGTGACTGATGTTCAGTCAACAGCTATTCAGTGAAATTTCAATGTAGTCTTTGAAAATATTTTAATAATTAATCTCGTTTCGATATCAAAGTATTTCTTTGAATCCTTTTCCTCTGCATTTTCTTCATATCTTTACAATGTTTGTAACATCTCTATTTTATTCATTCTGTACATGTGATAGAGCTGTACAGCTGACAGAGTTTTTGAGTGTAAATAGCATGTGCTGTTGTTTCTTCTGTGTTCCTTTATACTGTAAGTAAATAATATATTCTGTGACAGTCAATTTAATTAAAGTAAATAATAATGAAAGATGTGTACAGTTGTTTCAGGATGCTTGATTTGAACAAATATTTAGATTATAGTATATTCTCTTTATTACACAGACGTTTTATAAATAATAATAGAAAGCTTTATTTTATATATTATTTTCTTTAATAAATTAAATGCTCAATAATTACTTTAAAATGATATGATTTTCACTTTTTATTATAGTATTTTATTTTTGTTCAGTCCGTAGAAGAGAAAATATTGTATTTGTCGATCGGATAATTAGAGTCTGACCATAAATATTGTAATAGGATACCATATCTATTGTATTTAGGATACCATATCTATCGTATCAAGGATACCATGAATATTGTAATAGGATACCATATCTATAGTATTTAGGATACCATATTCATCATATCTAGGATACTTTAGCTATCGTATCTAGGATACTATAGCTTACGTATCTAGGATACCATATCTATCGTATCTAGGATACTAAAGCTATAATATCCAAGCTACATACGATAGCTCTCGTAGTTAGGATACTAAAACTATAGTATCCAGGATACCATATCTATTGTATCTAGGATACCATATCTCCTCCATTTCATTTTCATCAGAGTTCATTTCAATTTTAAAATAGGCTTAATTTCGTTCTTTTTTCTTCATTGTGCAACCAAATAAACAGTTAACAAACATTCAATAATAATAGAGTTTTATTTATATAACGGGAGATTTACTTTCTATTCAATTTTCCTGCAATTAAAATACTTGTGATATTCCATGTAAGCTTTTCTTTGATATCATCGCGTAAATTGATTACTATTTAAAAAAATGTTTATCTACCTGATTTGAACATCTAAAAAATGACAATAAAATCGATGATAAATGTTGAGTTTCAATCTTAAAAATGCGCAAAAGATGTAAAACAATTTTGTCTCTTCTAATCCTGAGTTTTGGTCACTTTACCACAACGGTGGGTGTTTCCAATTCACCCCTTCACGCTAGATAAGAGTGTTTGATGTTTGAACTGTTTCCCCCTTCACACCTATCAATGAAGGGAAAAGTAAGAGGGGAAAGAATCATCTCAAATTGTTGTCAGGAGTGAACGAAGTAGACTGAGGTTTGGTGGGCCATAGAAGATTGAGAGGAGAGAGTTATGGTGGGGGTATAGAAGATTGAGAGGGGAGAGTTATGGTGGGGCCATAGAAGATTGAGAGGGGAGAGTTATGGTGGGGCCATAGAAGATTCAGAGGGGAGAGTTATGGTGGGGCCATAGAAGATTAAGAGGGGAGAGTTATGGTGGGGCCATATTAAATGTGTTATTAAATTTGCCATAAACAATTTACTATATTTCAATCACAGTTTGACTGCTTACAGTTCACATTGAAGTAATTTACATACTTCATTTACCTACCTAATACTAACTTAAATTTTCTGATACATTGGTGCATTTGTTACTAGTGAAGGTGATAAGGGAAAATATTTGTAACAATATTTGTAAACTCCGCAACCGTATTTAAATTCGTGCTATTGAATACTTTAAGTTTTAGTGAGTTTGTGTGACACCTATTGTAACTGCATTAAAAACTTACCGATCATTAAAAGTTACGGGACAAATTGACCAAAGTGAAAAAAAAAGACAGCCTTAAAATGCCTCTTTCACACAGGCGTTTTTCTCATGCCGCGGTAAAGAAAACGATGCATGAAAAACCGCAGCGACTGAACTAATGTATGTTTTGTATATATACTTAGATCGGGCGTGTTTTTCATGCCGTAAGAAATAGGCTTAACAGAAAGTCTGTAAAAAAAGCCACAGAATGTTTTGGTATATAGTCAGTTGCCCGAAAGAGAGTGTACATCTCTCCCTGAAACCTCTAGAAGTGATCCAATTACTCTGTGTGGGGTGAATACAACTTATTTCCCTAGGGGAGCAGTGTGGATTGAGATTGAAATGTGGATTTTCTGTGGATTGACTTTTTTTGTGGATTTTCTGTGGATTGAGATTGAAATGTGGATTTTCTGTGGATTAATTTTGTTATGTGGATTTTCTGTGGATTAATTTTGTTCAGCGGATTTTCTGTGGATTAATTTTGTTCTGTGGATTTTCTGTGGATTAATTTTGTTCTGTGGATTTTCTGTGAATTAATTTTGTTCTGTGGATTTTCTGTGTATTGAATTTGAACTGTGGATTAATTTTTGTTTTGTGGATTTTCCTGTTGATTCAGTATTCAAAGATAATTATTGGCAATTAACTTCCATTATTTCATTCTATACAGTAAAATATTTATACTCTTTTTTTTTGCAATTATATCATTTATTTGCAACAACAATTAATAAACCTCCCGTAGATGATCTTCATGGGTATTTTTGTGAGAAAACGTAATTTTATCTCCAAATAAAGACACCCGGTATTATAAAAGAGATGAGGAGTGTAATCTACTATGATCACCTAAGATCTTATGGGTATCATGCCAGCAATAATCATGGATTAAGTTACTAAACAAACTCCCATAGAGAAAGTTATGGTGGGGTCATAGAAGATTAAGAGGGGAGCCTACATTTACCGGCAGTAAATGTACTTTTAATATTTATCTATTAAACCTTTATTGATAATATTCTTGAAATGCTTTATACATTTTTTAAAAAGAAAACATTCCATCAGATATATCATCATAAAATGTACTATTTTATTTCTTGAATATATTTCATTGCTATTTCTTCCAATTGAATTAAATAAAAAAGATTTTTTTTTCGGACTCACGACTTTGAAAGTTATACGAGAACTTTATGTAATATATATATGTGTGGTCTCTTTTCAGGAAATAAAATATACAAACGGTAAAGAAATTACAGGATTTAAGTGAATTAACCTCCCCGAATTTAAGCTGCAAACATTGTATCAAAGTTTAGCGAGTCGCAGTTAGAATTTAACCAAGTGAGGTAGAACAAAGGACGGGGGAAATAAAATGGTTAGAGTATTGCCAGGGGATATCCAGAGAACAATCAAGAGGATATCTAGGGAATAGCAAGGGAATATTTAGGGAATAGCAAGGGGATATTTAGGGAACATCAAGGAGATATCTAGGGAGCATCAAGAGGATATCTAGGGAACATCGAGGGGATATAGGGAATATCAAGAAGATATCCATGGAATAATCAATGGGATATCCAGGGAGCAATCACGGAGATTTCTAGACAACATCAAGGGGATATCTAGGGAACATCAAGGGGATATCTAGGGAACATCAAGGGGATTTCTAGACAACATCAAGGGGATATCTAGACAACATCAAGGGGATTTCTAGACAACATCAAGGGGATATCTAGGGAACATCAAGGGGATTTCTAGACAACATCAAGGGGATATCTAGACAACATCAAGGGGATATCTAGGGAACATCAAGGGGATTTCTAGACAACATCAAGGGGATATCTAGGGAACATCAAGGGGATATCTAGACAACATCAAGGGGATATCTAGGAATAGCAACATACTAGGATCTGTTTCTGTTCTTTTACAATTCACAAGACTGATGTATTAGGAGTTCCTTCTGATCTCTCGAAACTTTTCAAGATATTGTTATCAAATATTAACCTGCCTGTCAATTCGGTTACATAACATTTTGGTAAACTTTCTATTCAGTTTTCTCTGTACTAAATAATAAGTTCATAACTTACAGAGTTAAATGCATCTTAGAGTGATGAAATTAATGTCACTATAATAGTTAGAAACTTTTAAAGGTGAATGTATAATAGTATATATTACACTAGGCTTTTTATTACACAGTGAGGAAATTATTGTATTGGTAGGTATATTTACAAATATGTTAATGTTGTTTTATATTGTACTTAATTAGAGTCTTTTGTCTATCAGACTTTTCCTATATTTTCTCTTCCATTCTTTGTAAACAAAAGAGGCTTATTTATGTAACATTTACACTTATTTCAGCCTCTGTCTGTCTGTCCGTCACACTAAAAACCTATTGATACGCTCGGCAAGCAGCTGGTAGTTCAGTAAATGATTTCAATAATTAAATTAAATTTTATTTTATTCAGTTGAAAATATGGAATAAAAGCGGAGTCAGGGATAATAATTATCACATAAATTGAACTATTATCAGTGTACATATAAATATTGATTTATTTAAAATTACATCATTTTTGACGGCACGCGTGCACCAATGAAACAACCTGTTCCATTTCTAAAAGCACTGTCTGTACAGTATAATGATATCATTGTGTTTAATTAATGAATAACTGTAGGCTAAATAGGAGGGATAAACAACAAAATAGGAATTGTTATTCCGATGTTTTCTGAAATATAATAAATTTTATACATTTTATACAAATATCTAAAACTTTTCGCTTAAATTCAATTTCATGATTTAAATTTTAATAAAAAATGTTATTATTAAATTAAATTTATTTCTATTGATAATTTTACAATAATAAAACTAATTGAAACTAATTCAATAAGTTTGAAAACTAATTGAAATCGTGTTATATGCAATAAAATGCAACTCAATAAACTAACAATGCATGTCCTTAGATGATTCTATTTACATGCAATGCACTTTACAGCCATTCAATGATTAGCAGTAGGAAGAAGAAATTAAAGTGAAGAAAAGATCTATAATTAACTTATTCATACAATTATTTATCTATACTTAGTGCAAAAGAATATTATTACCTTCGGAAAATTGCGGAGGGTTTTGTTTTGATTGGACTTAATTATTTGTCAAAAAGTATTCAACCAAATTGTCTGAAATTTGATGGGATGATTGGTCAATGTTCAGGAACCATATAATTAGATTTTGGATGTGGTCGGGTTGAAGATCACGGTTACGATCACGGAAAGTCGGAATGAAAAAAAAGTAGCGGTGGCGAAGGTATGCACTCTACATTTCTATGGTAAAGCAGTGATTTTTTACATATTGTGTGATAGGTTCTCAAAGATGTTTGGAATTTATTTTTCCCATTTTAAATTTCAGTAAGGAAGAAAGTTATGGTAGGGCCATAGAAGATTAAGATGGGAAGCTTACTTTTGATGATAAGATGATTTTAAACCAAAACAAACATGACACTAAATTAGGGATCATTCACTTTGCATATTTAAAATTAATAAATTGATTCTAATTGATATGCTATAACTGCCACACTCTGAAACATGGCATATCCATTGCCACTAACTACACCGTGTGAACGCGGTAAAAGACAGACAAAGTAATTCCCTCACTGGGTAACATGATCACACATCATAGGGCAATGGTGTGACCTACTGCCAACATGTGACAGTGCTTTCTATGATGCCTGGGGGTACTGTTATCAGGGGGGTTTATAACCTAGTAATGGAGATACTGTCAGTTATGATGAGGTAGATAGAGTGTATATTGAATGAGTAGTTAAAACATGTATGAAATTGAAGAAAAAAAATATAAAGGAAATACATGCTGATAAAAAATTTAAATACACTTTTACGTAAAGATATGGAAAGTGCGCAAATAAACGAAAAGTATCTACACTTACAATAGTGAGTACGTACTCTTTTCATCACTTTTTCCCGATATATTTATTCAAGTCATTACCCACCAAACTATCGGATATTATGTATGGCTATGGTGGGTAAAAAGCACCCTTTTCTTCCCTTACATTCTGCAATAACCATCTAAAATCTTAGTACAATGGTAGTACACAAACGATTCTTCAAACCACACTGGGATGGTGATATCATATATACTCTATGAAGCTCCAATATCTATGCATAAAACCAATGATAAAAGTATTAGAAAAAGAATGATTGACTTATTTTGTTAATAAAAGACACTTATTGTGATTGTTGATTATGTTTATAAGACAGTAGCGTAATTCAACACCTTTTTCGACTATTTGGTTCCGTTTTCTAAAAAGTAGGTATAATTTGTACTCTATTTAACGGTAATATTGTATGGCCCACCTAGAATAATATGTATATAATTAATAGGTTAATTTAATTCTATCACAAATGTTGTTGACGACAATTTGTTCATGAATAAATGAAGTTATGGTGGGCCATAGAAAATTATAAAGAGGGGAAAGTTATGGTGGGCCTGAGAAGATTATAAAGAAGGGAAAGTTATGTTGAGCCATTGAAGATTATAAAGAGGGGAAAATTATGGTGGGCCATAGAAGATTATAAAGAGGGGAAAATTATGGTGGGCCATAGAAGATTGTAAAGAGGGGAAAGTTATGGTGAGCAATAGAAGATTGTAAAGAGGGGAATGTTATGGTGGGCCATAGAAGAATATAAAGAAGGGAAACTTATGGTGGACCATAGAAGACTGTGAGGTGGAAGTTATGGTGGGCCATAGAAGAATAAATTCAATCCAATCTTAATCTTCTATGGCCACACCATAACTTTTCTTCTGGGTATATTTATATAACATTTTCACATTCATTAAAAGCTGTCAATATTTACTGTTTGAAAGTTTTTTACTCCTCACTCACTGTTATTTTTATTAGTTACCTACAAAGTTTGTCAATATCTTGAGCAACAACTTTGATAAAAGAACAAAAGTAATTAAGCAAGAAATGGACTTATATTATATTTAATGTAGGTACATAGATATGTATAATATACTAGTGTATTTTCCCGTTAAAAATAACGGGTCATAATCAATACCAATTTATTTCCAATTATTACGTTACTTTTAATGAATTCAATTAATATTAAATTTTCTGCATAGTTTAATTCATTTTATAGATAAAATACATTTAAAAATTGAATAAAAACAGGGGAATTTAAATATCAAGTCAATATATTCCCGTGCGTATCATAGTTACATTCTTCATGTTTAAAACCCGTCGAGTAAAAGAGGACACCAAATAAATAAACACACTAAGGAAATTATTAGTACAGAACTATAGATGATACTAAATTTTTATGCTTTTATTTAACTTTTATATGCATTTCATCTATAAAATATTTCACTCTCTGCAGACGAATAATTTAATACGAAATGAAAATATTAAAATACATAGTACAATATAATAGTGTAAGTTAGAAATTATCGGTCAGTACTACATCTTCGATCATATAAGAAAAAACTATATAGAAATTATTATTATTACGGTGCTATCTAATAATAACAATTTTTATATTGTTTTTTCTTATATGACCGAAGATATAGTACTGACCGATAATTCGTAACTTACCCTAGTCATTACTGAATAAATAACTAAATCTGAATAAACAGACCCTGTGTGAATTGTAGAATTACACCAATACAAATAATATTAGGAAACACATTTCTCTTAACACCGATTGGTAAAAATAAACTCATCAAAACCCAGCTTTTAATTTCAAAAGGACGTTTTTAAACGAGTTTACTGAAAAGATGATAACCGCAATAAACGTATTCTAATATATCCCGTCTATACTAATAATTTCCTTAGTGTGTTTATTTATTTATTTGGTGTCCGCTTCTACACGACGGGTATTAAACATGAAGAATGTAACTATGATACGCACGGGAATATATTGACTTGATATATAAATTCTTCTGTTTTTATTCAACTTTGAAATGTTTTCATCTATGAAAAAAGTATCAGTTAATGCAGAAAAATTAATTTTATTTCAATTTACTAAAAATAACCTAACAACGGGTGATGAATTACTATTGGAGACACGTTATTTTTAACGGGCAAATACACTAGTATATCAATATTATTTCATTATTTAATTAATCTCTGGACAGGTGAAGTGTTTTAATTAACACAGGTATATGGGTGTTATACGAGGCTAATTACTGCGTGTGTTCCATTAGAGTAGCACTGAGAATATTTCACAGAGTTGATTGCATCAGCGTGCAGTCACTCAGGAAATAATTATCTCACTGGCGACATCTGGCAGCTATCCTGTTAGAACATGTCTGAGACACAAATAGTCTGCATGGGGTGGTGCCAACCGGTAGAGTCTGGGGAACCACGTGGTGGTGAGAGAACAGGCGCTATTTCAGCTATTGAGAGGCGCTATTTTAGCTATTCAATGAATATAAGAATTCAAAAAGCGCTATCTAAACTATTTAAAAGCGCTATTTGAGTTATTAGAAGGCGCTATTTAAAGTATTAAAAAGCGCTATTTCAACTATTTAAAAGCACTATTTGAACTATTAAAGAGCGCTGTTTGAATTATTAACAAGCACTATTTAAACTGTTAAGAAGCGCTATTTGAACTATAAAAAAGCACTATCTGAGCTTTAAAAAAGCGCTATTTAAGCTACTAACAAGCGCTATTTGAGCTATTAAAAGCGCTATTTGAGCTATTAAAAGGCGCTACAGTCTAGTTTATTTATAATGCGTTATCAAATTATATCATGTAGAAATATCGAATTATTTTTCAATTCATTTTTACATTCACTTATTTTTAATTATGAAGAATAATAATAAATCAATTAGAATTCATTTCGATTTGAAAGAGAAGTGCTATTTTTGAGGTTATTTGACGGTTTCTGCAGAAAGAAAGAGCGTAATGTTCCATCTCTTTAAATGTATGTAAATTACATTGAAAGCTCTAAAATAAGAGTGTAAATTGCTCTACTCGAGTGTTAAAAATAACATCGAAAAAGTTTAATCCATTTATTTATAAGAGGAAAATTGCAACAGTGAACACAGAGGGTAAATGAATTGTAGAGAACAAAATAGAATACAATGGAATTATTGGGCAATAACTATATTCTAGTGTATTCTATCGTTAATATTCTATTGTATTCTATCGTTAATATTTTATTGTATTCTATCGTTATTATTCTATTGTATTCTACCGTTAATATTCTATTGTATTCTACCGTTAATATTCTATTGTATTCTGCCGTTAATATTCTATTGTATTCTATCGTTTATATTCTAGTGTATTCTATCGTTAATATTCTATTGTATTCTATCGTTAATATTTTATTGTATTCTACCGTTAATATTCTATTGTATTCTATCGTTAATATTCTATTGTATTCTATCGTTAATATTCTATTGTATTCTATCGTTAATATTTTATTGTATTCTATCGTTATTATTCTATTGTATTCTATCGTTAATATTCTATTGTATTCTGCCGTTAATATTCTATTGTATTCTATCGTTAATATTCTATTGTATTCTACCGTTAATATTCTATTGTATTCTATCGTTAATATTCTATTGTATTCTATCGTTAATATTCTATTGTATTCTACCGTTAATATTCTATTGTATTCTACCGTTAATATTCTAGTGTATTCTACCGTTAATATTCTATTGTATTCTACCGTTAATATTCTAGTGTATTCTACCGTTAATATTCTAGTGTATTCTACCGTTAATATTCTATTGTATTCTACCATTAATATTCTATTGTATTATATAGTATATATTCTATTGTATTCTACCGTTAATATTCTATTGTATTCTACTGTTAATATTCTAGTGTATTCTACCGATACTATTCTATTGTATTCTATCGTTAATATTCTATTGTATTCTGCCGTTAATATTCTATTGTATTCTATCGTTAATATTCTAGTGTATTCTGCCGTTAATATTCTATTGTATTCTGCCGTTAATATTCTATTGTATTCTATCGTTAATATTCTATTGTATTTTGCCGTTAATATTCTATTGTATTCTATCGTTAATATTCTATTGTATTCTATCGTTAATATTCTATTGTATTCTATCGTTAATATTCTACTGTATTATATAGTATATATTCTATTGTATTCTACCGTTAATATTCTATTGTATTCTACTGTTAATATTCTAGTGTATTCTACCGATACTATTCTATTGTATTCTACTGTTAATATTCTATTGTATTCTACCGTTAATATTCTATTGTATTCTATCGTTAATATTCTACTGTATTATATAGTATATATTCTATTGTATTCTACCGTTAATATTCTATTGTATTCTACTGTTAATATTCTAGTGTATTCTACCGATACTATTCTATTGTATTCTATCGTTAATATTCTACTGTATTCTACCGTTAATATTCTATTGTATTCTACTGTTAATATTCTATTGTATTCTATCGTTAATATTCTACTGTATTCTACCGTTAATATTCTATTGTATTCTACTGTTAATATTCTAGTGTATTCTACCGATACTATTCTATTGCATTCTATCGTTAATATTCTACTGTATTATATAGTATATATTCTATTGTATTCTATCTATTTAAAAGAATAGTATGGTAGAATATCGTTAAGTTGCGTTACCATGTAATTTGTATGTAAATGCCTCTTAAATGGATCAAAGGAAGCTATTTATATTTTATGTAGAATGCGGTAAAGAAATGATTTTAACGGGAAGAATACGCTAGTACTACTATTTTGGCCCTATAGTGTATACCATCACACCAGGCAGCAAGGGGTTAATATCTGCATAGTTTACTAGTGGTATTTCCGATAGATTAGACCCCTCACTGCCCCCAGTGCCAAGAACTGGCACGGTTAAGCTATAGTTTATCGTAACCGCTCCGTGTGTGGGTGTATCCACGTAGTTTATTATTAAAATGTAAACAGAATGGTCACGCCTAACTCTCTTTATTTCGCCTATAATTAATAAAGGAAATGAACTGAGGGGGGCATTTTTAGTGAATTCAAAGAATGAGAAATTGAAGGTAATATTAATATTATTTATAGATTTAAAGGGAGTATTGAAATATGTAAATTCCTTGTATTCCTTATATATGCATTATTTACATTATAAAAATATGTTATTTTACATCACATATATAATTTTCATATCAGAAATTTTATAATAGTGTTTTGAATGAACTCGTGTAATATATTGAAAATCTGCTCTATTAAAGCTATTTAATTGTTACTGTTAAATTTATCCATCACAAATTTCAGAAAAAAAAAACGTCACCAATATCTTCCATAACAGTATCAGGAGAAAAAAAAAAACTAGGGATACAAATATCTTGGAAAACATCCCCCATTAATCCTTGACCAAAGGTTAGGTTAGCGGTCCAATTAGTGTGCCTCCCCCCCTAGCTACCTTCCTTAGAAGCAAAATGTGGGTATTTTACTGAAAACAAGATCATTTTTTACAATTGACCTCCTACTTTGCGAGTATCTGTTCTGTGCTTTTGATAATGGTTATTGAGTAGACTGGTAATTATATACTGTCACATATTCGAATTTTATCGCAAAGGTATTCATTCCTCGGGGGATATTTTTCGGCGGAATTTCTTTTCCGTGGGAATTATTACACATTACTCTACTGCCGAAGAATCACAGTACTCGAAAAGTGGGGCTGATACTAATCATGCACCTATCACTATCTACGCTAACACCCACTTTCCGAAAACTGCATTTCCCTTATGTTGTTACTAACTAGTTACTCACTAGTCAGTGCATTTCCCTTAAAACATGGCATCTGTGTACCCATATTAGGGCACACATAAAGGGTCTTTCCGGTGTCTCCATATATAGTAAATACTACCAAGCCAAACTGCCTATAAATACTATAAAAGATACACCGCCTATAAATAGGAAATGACGCTTTAGAGTTAGTGTGAGAAACATTAAGTTCAATGTACACAAACCATTTATAATTACGTACGGTATCATTTCAATACATGCAATTTCAGATGACATACAATTTATAGTAAGGTAAATTCTAAGTTATCGAATAATTAAAATAACGAGTGAAAATGATAATATAATACACCAATAGTAACCTTGTGAAATTTTCATCCGGTGTAAAAGTTGCACCTGGTAATATTAATGTATTTCTTATCATTATTATAGTCACTATATGGTTACATCTGGTGGTATTTAACCATTATCTACCAAACTTTCACCCATTTCAAGTCAACCATCTCAATTGTAGGTACTATAGACAAAATAATAATTATTATATGTCAACACATAAAAATATACCCAGTTTAATAGGGTGTTCCTAAGGTATAGATATTATTGTAGAGACTTTACTTTATTGAACGATAGTACCTCTCTAATGTATCCGATAGTACACCTCTATTGTTCACTGATAGTACACATCTATTGTTCACTGATAGTACACCTCTATTGTCTCTGATAGTACACCTCATTTGTTCACTGGTAGTACACCTCTATTGTCTCTGATAGTACACCTCTATTGTCTCCGATAGTACACATCTATTGGCTCCGATAGTACACCTCTATTTTCTCCGATAGTACACCTCTATTGTCTCCGATAGTACCCCTCAATTGTCTCCGATAGTACACCTCTATTGTCTCCGATAGTACACCTCTATTGTCTCCGATAGTACACCTCTATTGTCTCCGATAGTACCCCTCTATTGTTTCAGATAGTACACCTCTATTGTTCACTGATAGTACACATCTATTGTTCACCGATAGTACACCTCTATTGTCTCTGATAGTACACCTATATTGTTCACTGATAGTACACCTCTATTATCTCTGATAGTACACCTCATTTGTTCACTGGTAGTACACCTCTATTGTCTCTGATAGTACACCTCATTTGTTCACTGGTAGTACACCTCTATTGTCTCCGATAGTACACCTCTATTGTCTCCGATAGTACCCCTCTATTGTCTCCGATAGTACACATCTATTGTCTCCGATAGTACACCTCTATTTTCTCCGATAGTACACCTCTATTTTCTCCGATAGTACACCTCTATTGTCTCCGATAGTACCCCTCTATTGTCTCCGATAGTACACATCTATTGTCTCCGATAGTACACCTCTATTGGCTCCGATAGTACCCCTCAATTGTCTCCGATAGTACCCCTCTATTGTCTCCGATAATACCCCTCAATTGTCTCCGATAGTACCCCTCTATTGTCTCCGATAGTACACCTCTATTGTCTCAAATAGTACACCTCTATTGTCTCCGATAGTACACCTCTATTGTCTCCGATAGTACACCTCTATTGTCTCCGATAGTACACCTCTATTGTCTCCGATAGTACCCCTCAATTGTCTCCGATAGTACACCTCTGTTGTCTCCGATAGTACACCTCTATTGTCTCCGATAGTACACCTCTATTGTCTCCGATAGTACACCTCTACTGTTCACTGATAGTACACCTCTATTGTCTCCGATAGTACACCTCTACTGTTCACTGATAGTACACATCTATTGTCTCCGATAGTACCCCTCTATTGTTCACTGATAGTACACATCTATTGTCTCCGATAGTACCCCTCTATTGTTCACTGATAGTACACATCTATTGTCTCCGATAGTACCCCTCTATTGTTCACTGATAGTACACATCTATTATCTCCGATAGTACACCTCTATTTTCTCCGATAGTACACCTCTATTGTCTCCGATAGTACACCTCTATTGTCTCCGATAGTACACCTCTATTGTCTCCGATAGTACACCTCTATTGTCTCCGATAGTACACCTCTATTGTCTCCGATAGTACACCTCTATTGTCTCCGATAGTACACCTCTATTGTCTCCGATAGTACACCTCTATTGTCTCTGATAGTACACCTCTATTGTCTCCGATAGTACACCTCTATTGTCTCCGATAGTACACCTCTATTGTCTCCGATAGTACACCTCTATTGTCTCCGATAGTACACCTCTACTGTTCACTGATAGTACACCTCTATTGTCTCCGATAGTACACCTCTACTGTTCACTGATAGTACACCTCTATTGTCTCCGATAGTACACCTCTATTGTCTCCGATAGTACACCTCTATTGTCTCCGATAGTACACCTCTATTGTCTCCGATAGTACACCTCTATTGTCTCCGATAGTACACCTCTATTGTCTCTGATAGTACACCTCTATTGTCTCCGATAGTACACCTCTATTGTCTCCGATAGTACACCTCTATTGTCTCCGATAGTACACCTCTATTGTCTCCGATAGTACACCTCTACTGTTCACTGATAGTACACCTCTATTGTCTCCGATAGTACCTATCAGTTTCTAAATTAATTAGAGTTTCAATATTGTCTTCTTCCGGTGTCGTTCATAAGAACTAACTGAAATTAGAGCTGGGGCTTCAACTGTACAGTCTACAGTCTATAGTGAACCAAACTGTAGACTCTACACTGTACAGTCTATAGTGAACCAAACTGTACACTTTACACTGTACAGTCTATAGTGAACCAAACTGTACACTATACACTGTACAGTCTATAGTGAACCAAACTGTACACTATACACTGTACAGTCTATAGTGAACCAAACTGTAGACTCTACACTGTACAGTCTATAGTGAACCAAACTTTACACTTTACACTGTACAGTCTATAGTGAACCAAACTGTACACTATACACTGTACAGTCTATAGTGAACCAAACTGTACACTATACACTGTACACTCTACAGAGAACCAAACTGTACACTATACACTGTACAGTCTATAGTGAACCAAACTGTACACTATACACTGTACAGTCTATAGTGAACCAAACTGTACACTATACACTGTACAGTCTATAGTGAACCAAACTGTACACTATACACTGTACACTCTATAGTGAACCAAACTGTAGACTATAAGGTCTATCTAGTGTTTTTATTTCTGATATATTTATGACAAATCGAAATATCAGTTTGAAAAAGAGTATTTTATAATATTCACTGTTTTTGAAAATTTGGTATAGAAATAATCTATTTAAAGAAATAGTGTATGTGTTACGCGCAATTTGCTGATTTCCACAATATCGAGAATGATCTGCGCGTTCTTAAACCCCTTTAATCCCCTAATACCAACCGTGTGTTAATACATTCATTTTATTTATTATAAAATCGAATACTAATATATGTGTATCCATGAGGGCATACTGCCCCCTGAACACCCCTGTCAGGTCATTACACCATCATGAAGTGTGCAGTACAACAAACTAGCGAACACAACAAACTAAGGTATTGCCATTTAAGTCAAGAGTTTCACGGTATCTTCAATAATTATTACAGCTTTTAATATTTGTTTAGCTTTTCAAAGTAATCTTCATATATTTATATTTAGAAAAATATTCTTTTGAAACTCTCTACTTATATTGCTGTTATTAAGTTTTTTGTATCCGCTAGTTTGTTGTACTGCACACTTTATGATGATGTAATGACCTGGCAGGGGGGTTCAGGGGGCGGTATGCCTTCTGTTACACATGTATTAGTATTTGAAGGTATTAACGCTCGGTATTAGGGGGTTAAAGGGGTTTGAAAAAGCGCAGCACATTCTCGAGATTGTGCAAATAAGTAAATTGCGCAGATCATATGTACGTATATATGAGTGAAAAAATTTCACTCACTACTCTTCACTCACTACCCTTCACTCACTACCCTTCACTCACTACCCTTCACTCACTACTCTTCACTTACCCTTCACTCACTACCCTTCATACCCTCGTCTCTTCAGTCTCACTCTACTCTCCGTACTGTGTGGTTGTGTAGTGTCTGTCAGTCTGTCTTACCGGCAACAGTCACTCGAATGTAAACAGTTAAAAGATCACAGTGATTTCTAATGATAATTGCCTCTATTTTATTATATGGTAAAAGTACAGTAATATATTTAAATAAAGGAAATATTTTGTTAATTTCTTGCATGGTATAATATATAGGGAAATAATGGTATTATTTTATTTGTTCGGTGAATTACAGTTTGAGATAAATTATACATTTTTATGTACAATTATTTAAAAAATAATAAAGTAAAAATAAAATTGAAAATAAAATAGAAAATTGGACTAAAATTATTTTCTTCGTCTATAATTTAGATACTAAGAAATAAATTTGTGCGAACGTGCGAGTAAGTTTTTTCGATTATTGTTAACGTACATATACACTATGTTCAGTGATGTTATAATTAATTAATAGATACAATTTCATATAAAATAATTTTCAAGTAATCGAACGGTCACAAATTTAAGAAAAATATATTTAACTATGATTTTATTTACGAATTACACTAAGAATTAAGTAATAATTATTTTATATGACATTATCGAAAAAATGGGATTTGGTACGTATCCTAATTATTTTATTTTTTTATGTTAATTTCATACCAAATTATCGCTGTATTACCTCAGGTTTATCGTATTGAAATATGCGATAGGGTAAGTTACGAATTATCGGTCAGTACTACATCTTCGATCATATAAGAAAAAACAATATAAAAATTATAATTAGATAGCACTTTGAAAAAATAAAATTCATATAGTTTTTTTCTTAAATGATCGAAGTTGTAGTACTGACCGATAATTCGTAACTTACCCTAATTAGAATTAACATATAAGTAATATTCATGAATAATTATTCTATTCTATTTCAATAATTATTAGCTATAATAAAATGGAAACATTATATATGCAATATATCAATAATAGTCTAGTATTTTAATGTACAAATAATAACTCGTTAATAACTACTTTTTAATTACATTACTATTTAATTTAATGGAGAAATACTTTCTTTTAAACAGAAATTACCTACACAAAACGAATAAAACTATTGAAATATATCAATACCAATACACATTTATAATCATTGTATAATAATTATAAAGCTTTATTCAATAAATAAATTAGGGAAATAAAAAGAAAGAAAAGAAATGGAGAACTTTATGACGAAGTTTTGATGGAACACAAATTTTACTCTAAACTTTCGCCAATTTTAAGCCCCGCCAATTTGGTCAACTTATGTTAATATATTAATAGTGATAATATATTATATATATTACTAATATATTAGTATATTATTATTAGAATATAAGTATATTAACAGTGATAATAAAGCAGGTCGATTTGATCAACTTATGATGGTATTTTAGTATTAAAAACAAATTAATTTTCGTTTTGTCTTCTACTCCTGTTAGTTAATTCCTTTGTAATTGCTACCGTACCCACTGTAGAGGGCTGTAGACAATTAAAATACAATGTGTGGTGCCAACATACCGAAACAAGGAAGTGGGGGTGATACTCAGTTACCGGATGCTAATCACTTACCGTACCAAAACAATTAAATGAACATTTACGGGAAAATAAATAGATAGACATTGTGTGGTGAAACTTTATAATCTTAAATTACACATACACCTCTCTTACACCTCTCTAACACCTCTCTAACACCTCTCTAACACCTCTCTAACACCTCTCTAACACCTCTCTAACACCTCTCTTACACCTCTCTAATACTTCTCTAACACCTCTCTAACACCTCTCTAACACCTCTCTTACACCTCTCTAACACCTCTCTTACACCTCTCTTACACCTCTCTAATACCTCTCTAACACCTCTCTAACACCTCTCTAACACCTCTCTTACACCTCTCTTACACTCTCTTACACCTCTCTAACACCTCTCTTACACCTCTCTTACACCTCTCTAACACCTCTCTTACACCTCTCTAATACCTCTCTAACACCTCTCTAACACCTCTCTAACACCTCTCTAACACCTCTCTAACACCTCTCTTACACCTCTCTAACACCTCTCTAACACCTCTCTTACACCTCTCTAAAACCTCTCTTACACCTCTCTAACACCTCTCTAACACCTCTCTTACACCTCTCTTACACCTCTCTAACACCTCTCTAACACCTCTCTTACACCTCTCTTACACCTCTCTAACACCTCTCTAACACCTCTCTTACAACTCTCTAACACCTCTCTAACACCTATCTTACACCTCTCTTACACCTCTCTTACACCTCTCTAACACCTCTCTTACACCTCTCTTACACCTCTCTAACACCTCTCTTACACCTCTCTAACTCCTCTCCATCACTCTCCGTTCACGTAATTTTCCCTCGGTGTTCGCGTTCACGTCGTAAACATGTTAAAATATGTCCTTATTTTCTCGTTGCATTGACGGATATGACTGGGGGCGCCAGTTTCGAGATCTTTGCTTAAAATTTACCCAGTAAATTGGTGTGTCTTGACAATACTTGAACTTGTGCAATAAAAGCAACGCGCAACTACTAACGGACTGAACATTGTCCTGATCTTTATGTAGTGGAACACACTTGGAACACACTTGGAACACACTTGTAACACACTTGGAACACACTTGTAACACACTTGAAACACACTTGTAACACACTTAGTACACACTTGTAACACACTTGGAATGCTCTTGGAACACACTTGGAACACACTTGGAACACACTTGGAATGCTCTTGGAACACACTTGGTACACACTTGGAACACGTTTGTAACACACTTGGAACACACTTGGAACACGTTTGTAACACACTTGGAACACACTTGGGATACACTTGGAATAACTGATGTTGTAAACCGAATTATCGGTCGGTTTCACATTTTCGGTCACATATATAAAAACAATCAACTAAAAATTAAATAATAATAGTTATATCGAACAAATGTGACCGAAAATGTGATACAGACCGATAATTCGTAACTTACCCCAATATATCTCTTGAACTCCTCACAGTTATTTTATATAGAGTGAGAGAGTTGTGGACTAGGTACAATGACTGCTCTCTATGCCGTATATTCCAATTTATTGTTGGCGGCAATTGAAAATAGCATGAAAAGTTGATGGAGAGTGCTGGACGCTGACTATTATTTTAAAATTAGGAACCGAAAAGGCATTAGTGCGAGCAAACGGAACAATAGAGAGGGTTTTTCGTCATCTTTTTGTGTGCGCATGGAAAAGCCATTTGTGGTGTAAATAACTAAATGCCGGAAAGTGTTGAAAGAAATCACTGTGTTGGGGTGGCAGAGTGAAGGAGAGTTTTCTGTTTTTCGTGCCAGAAATTACTAAGAAATATGAAAACTATTTCTAGAGATAAATATAAGAAGTTAGCATGAAATTCAAAATGATTTGAGTTTGTTATTATAATTGTTATTTTATATTATTTTAAAAATGTGTTGATAATGAAATATAAATCGTTAACATACAATAATATATTTTGTATATTAAAGTTATATTAAATTATGATTAGATTTTCGTCAAAATATTAATCTTTATAAATAACTAATCTTTTAATCATCGCTTATAATCACCAATCTGAAGCCAGTGATGGTGATTATAATTTAGCGACAATACTACATGGTTTACAACATACTGCACACTTGCTAAAGTTTAATAGCATCAATTATAGTCTTTTATTCCACTCTAAACAGTGGCAGTTTTTTCTCTACTGAAATTGTCTGCTTTTTCTCCGTAGAGTTGTTACCAGCAAACGAAATGCGCTGGAAATTTTCTTATGTGGCAATTACAGCATTTTTACACAATCTGAAAATAAATGGAGTAAGTTTTTAACATTGTTAAAACTGGGTATTTAATGAAAGGGAAAAAATAGCTTTATATTGATACGATTTTTTAGGATATTAATTATTTAATTTTGTTTGCAGATGATTTAATGAATAATGAACATTTAAGTGAATTTTACATGGAAAATAATTGAAATAAATACAATCTAAATAGTGGTATATAATATAAACTGTGGATGATTAAACCAGTGAAGGAATACTTAATAATTTGTGAGGTGAGTGAGACAAATATCAATAAAAAACTATATAATTTCATTCAAATAAAAAAAAAACATTCCAGCGATATCGCCAGCGAATATCAAGGGAATATTCCGCATGGAATATTCCCTCTGTAACTCATTTCATAACACCAGTAACATTCCCTTGTAATACTCTTCTCGTTAAGTTAATCCCCCTATGTGCTTTCTAATCATATTCATCATGTAATCAATTAGCTACATTACACCGCAGCCTTCGGTTGTTTCTTCAATTAGAAGAAGTACACAGGTAAATGTACCTGAATTAATAGAATGATGCATTTTGTTTTTAGTAGTCATATCCATTAAGGTATTAGTTCACAGGGTTGTGACAGAGAAAATTATGGTGCAGCCATCGAATATTAAGTACGGTCCTTCTATCTAACAGAAAAAACGCCGCGTTTCCCAGTCATTTAACCGTGATTAATTGAAACGCAGCGTTCTATCTGCTATTTCAGTATGGGCCTGAGAAGAGCACCTAATCACCTTCATCCCCTCCATATATTTCTGGCTGGGTTTGTGTGGGTTCTTTTAGTGATGGTACACACTGGCTCACCCAAACATCACCAGGGAATATTAAAACAACTGTTTATGGCCTGAAGAAGTGATTAAAAAGGAAATTAAAGTGTCCTGCACTTGCAAGCACACTGCACTCTCTTTCCTTAAGTGCTTGCATAGGGTAAAGGGTCTACCTTACATTTTGAGAACTTTAGTAATATAGGGTAAAGGGTCGACCTCATAGAAAGCAATATTGGTCACTCATTTAGTATCCGTATCCTCTGTACCGAAGTCATTTGTTATTGTTTACATGTAGCAAATTAGTTTGGTTAGTTGTACTGTTTGTAGTGCAATTAATTGAAATTAGGTAGAAGTATAGGGAGGCAGAGGAAGTAGCAGTTAATTGCTATACTGGGCTAGATGTGATACTGTCTGAGGTAGTGTGTAGCTTTGCTGCATCCATGAGCTTCTATATCAATGATAGGTGGTAGAGGTAAATGATTTTGCTCATTGAGTAGCTTTTCTGCACGCATGAGTTGTAGGAATATCTACAATTAATTCCTTACTGATATTCTCTATTATTTCCTACTTTTAATTACTTTTATTAATAATATAACTATTTCATACCACCGATATAATTAACAAATTTCCTTTTTATTAATTGATATTGATAATAACACGATGTGTTATTTTAGACAATTTATTTATCCATTCTTTTAAATGTACTAAACAATATAAGATAACTACGTAGCACTGAATAATCACAGAAACATCGTTTGGAATGATCTAGATGTGAAATGTTGTTTTAGCTCTAATGGGAACGGTAAGAGTGTTTAAAAATATCATTGCAACTGTACTATGATAACATGTTTATACTGCTTCGTTTATACTGCTTCGTTTATACTGCTACGTTTTTCATTAGAAATAGGCCTGGAACGAAAATTAACATTGTAACTGCAGAATATAGTGTACAGTTAACTACAGAATATAGTGTACTGTTAACTACAGAATATAGTGTACTGTTAACTACAGAATATAGTGTACAGTTAACTGCAGAATATAGTGTACAGTTAATTACAGAATATAGTGTACTGTTAACTACAGAATATAGTGTACAGTTAACTACAGAATATAGTGTACAGTTAACTACAGAATATAGTGTACAGTTAACTGCAGAATATAGTGTACAGTTAACTACAGAATATAGTGTACAGTTAACTACAGAATATAGTGTACTGTTAACTACAGAATATAGTGTACAGTTAACTACAGAATATAGTGTACTGTTAACTACAGAATATAGTGTACAGTTAACTGCAGAATATAGTGTACAGTTAACTGCAGAATATAGTGTACAGTTAACTACAGAATATAGTGTACTGTTAACTACAGAATATAGTGTACAGTTAACTACAGAATATAGTGTACAGTTAACTACAGAATATAGTGTACTGTTAACTACAGAATATAGTGTACAGTTAACTACAGAATATAGTGTACAGTTAACTACAGAATATAGTGTACAGTAACTGCAGAATATAGTGTACTGTTAACTACAGAATATAGTGTACAGTTAACTACAGAATATAGTGTACAGTTAACTACAGAATATAGTGTACAGTTAACTACAGAATATAGTGTACAGTTAACTACAGAATATAGTGTACAGTTAACTACAGACTGTAGTGTATAGTTAACTACAGACTATAGTGTACAGTTAACTACAGAATATAGTGTACAGTAACTGCAGAATATAGTGTACTGTTAACTACAGAATATAGTGTACAGTAACTGCAGAATATAGTGTACAGTTAACTACAGAATATAGTGTACAGTTAACTACAGAATATAGTGTACTGTTAACTACAGAATATAGTGTACAGTTAACTACAGACTATAGTGTACAGTTAACTACAGAATATAGTGTACAGTTAACTACAGAATATAGTGTACAGTTAATTACAGAATATAGTGTACAGTTAACTGCAGAATGGTGCTAGGAAAATTGCCACTGGGAAAATTGCCACTGGGAAGATTGCCACTGGGAAAACTGCCACTGGGAAAACTGCAACTGGAAAAATTACCACTGTGGGAAGACTGCCACCCGGAAAATTGCCACTGAGGAAAATTACCACTGTGGGAAAAATGCCACCCGGAAAATTGCCACTGAGGAAAATTGCCACTGTGGGAAAAATGCCACCCGGAAAATTGCCACTATACATATATAAATTAATACTGATTTTTTTCGAAAAACACAAAATCATAGGTAATGAATGCAATGTTCATCAGAATTTAATATATAAGAATTTTTTCAATGTGTACATCTCATTTTGACAAGTTATACAATCTAAGTGAATTCTTCCGTCGGCAGGTATGAGTGTGCTGATACGCAATTAATTCTTAGCTTAATTTGTTTGATTGTTCGATGAAGAGGTTAAATCAATAATAAATAAAATTTGGTTGCATTAATTTCAATATAAAATAAAGTCCTGCTACATTAATTTCACGATAAACAATAATACATGTTGCATCAATTCACAATAAATAGTTACGTCTTAGACGATAAAGTCAAAGAATTTCAGCAACACAAATCAATTAGTTATTAGATTATGCTTAAATATTTCAAACCGAAATATGCCGAAATATCGTTCCATGTTTGAATATATTTTTCTAACTAGATGAATGCACAGTGAGAATTTTCTTTACATAAGATTCGAATGCTTTTGTATTCAGTTCGGTATTTTTTAATAGAGTAAAATATTTTTTCATATTGTTAATATATTGTTAATATATATTATAGTGGCAATTTTCCACAGTGGCAATTTTCCGGGTGGCAGTTTTCCCACAGTGGCAGTTTTCCCACAGTGGCAATTTTCCCAGTGGGAATCTTCTCAGTGCACCATTCCCACCATAACTTTCCCCTCTTAATCTTCTATGGCCCCACCATAACTTTCCCCTCTTAATCTTCTATAGCCCAACCATTACTTTCCCCTCTCAATCTTCTATGGCCCCACCATAACTTTCCCCTCTCAATCTTCTATGGCCCCACCATAATTTTCCCCTCTCAATCTTCTATGGCCCCACCATAACTTTCCCCTCTCAATCTTCTATGGCCCCACCATAACTTTCTCCTCTTAATCTTCTATGGCCCCACCATAACTTTCCCCTCTCAATCTTCTATGGCCCCACCATAACTTTCTCCTCTTAATCTTCTATGGCCCCACCATAATTTTCCCCTCTCAATCTTCTATGGCCCCACCATAAATTTCCCCTCTCAATCTTCTATGGCCCCACCATAACTTTCCCCTCTCAATCTTCTATGGCCCCACCATAACTTTCTCTCTCGATACAAGCACTAACTTAATTATCTGAACTAAGTCTACTCCTTTTATCCAGATAGATTACACTTTCAGTTATATCTTTGATATTTCTTCACCGTACCCTCTCCTTTAATTTTAAATCCATTGAAATGGAAGAAGCTATAGTTTCATTCCTCATACCTCAGACTCCATTATTTTCCATAAAATTTCCCACTCTGGAAATCTCAGGAAGATCCATGATATTGGAATGTTATCCACCGTATTAACTCGAGATGACATTTTCGATAGAGTTCCAACTCGGACAATGCCATCAAATTTCAATTTATTGAACACTCACTGACAACTTTGAACGATCCTCTAGAGAAATATTTACAAACTTAAATTGAACAAACTGGTTTCTATATGTTGCTGAAATGAAGTAGTAGTTACATTTTACAAATATGTTCTAGTTTTATTAAGCCTGATCCATTTTCTCGGAATTTTTTCTTATTTTTGTAAATATCATGGTGACGAATTTTCAGCGGTTTATCCGGTGTAATAACCGAAGAGTTGTGATCACTCTAAGTAATTAGATAATAATTCAAAATTGTGATCCATCAAACAGCACTTCTACTTGCAATAATGGTTGTTACGTCAAATTATTACATAGAAGCAAGCTGCAACTTAATTGAATTCCAGATTACACTCCAGCTCTCTACCTTCCTTTGGAGCATTTACTGCACATATTTCCACTCTAAATATAGTTTATGTAATACGAAGTAACAGCCAACCTCAGCTCTGAAGTCATGAATGTGTTGAATTGTTTCAGAGTTTATGATGCACTCAGAGTTATTGTATCGCTGTGGAGTATTTTACAAAGTGTTTTGTTAGTGAAGAGTGTTTGTAAAGCACTTAATCCAACTGTTCGACTGGGACATTTTGTAGCATGTTCAGAATGACTGAATACGGGGGAGTTTTCGACCATTTTTAATCCCTCAAAATATTTTGCATTGTTCTGCAACAGTTAATCCATTTGCTGCGTTGTTTTGTCACATTTTACAGCTTTCTTTTCCAGTTCTTTGAATACTCAATGCGACTACAGTTGAACGGTACAAGGATCTTCCATCATGGCGGATGTTCATTATTACACTGTCCCTTGTCCTTTAATCGAAGACATGCATTATCTTCCTTTCGATAAGATTGAGTAGGTATATCATATTGGAAGCAGACTGTTTAATTCGAACAGAGAAATCCAATAGGAAGGTTGGTGATTGAGAGATGTATACCAGCGAGTTGATTGAATTCTAGCTATGAATTATTGACCTCAGTTTCAAATAGATTTGGGAGTGATCACATCTTCATCTTCATAGATGTGTATCTTCATATTCAATTGGATTTGTTAACTATACGTGTTTGAATTTATTTATGCGTGTTAAATTGAGGATAGGGATATTTTAGGTACAAGTATTCGAAAAATTCGACCATTTTGAAAGTCATAAATACAAAAACTCTGCTTCAGAAAGAAGAACATACTTAGAAAATATAATTTCCACGAATTAAAATCATTTAAAGGCTATAATAATATTCAAAATAGGTCAATGTATTCTTCTAAGTGTCCGTTTAATAGTAATACCGGAGAGGACACAGCAATTTACATTCGGTGAGCCACTTATCACCATCTGACACCCAATTTCGTACAGTCGAAGAAACAGCGCGGTGTTTTGCCCCATTCGTCAGTGTCGAATCCACCAATGATATCGTAAATCATTTCTCAAATAAGTCAAATTGGACACCTTACAATTCGAATTTCGTCCATATGGCAGGTATAGTAGCTGCTACATTCAATGGACATCTGATGGACGAATAGACAATCGGCACAGTGATTTTCAATCATGCAACGATTCATGCTCGAATGTTCATCAAAGAGCATCAATATTTTGAATCAAAACGTGTTTTGAGTCTCTGAGCTTAAGAAAATGGAGTAATTCCACTAGACTTAGCGATTTATCTCCATAGAAACAGAGGATTTCAGACAGTGTTGTTCGGCACGGACGATGTCTTAGTAAACCAACAATTCGAACAGAGACAGATTGATAACTTGGATTTTCAGTCAATGATCTGAAAATCACAAGCTTATTCGAATAGAGATGAATAATTCTTAGATATTGATGGGGCATTTGATGAACAATTCAGTGTTTGTCGACTGTTAGACATTAATATGATATTGTCAATAAGGTTCAAAATGAATGTGTGTTCTGAATTTGGTTGACTAGATTTCGATTTGATTACAACGTCTCTTACCAGGTCGCTATAGCTCTTAAATTAATATTAATGAAAACCAACCAATGAAAAGTGTTTCGAACTAGATGACGTGCACTCGTAGAGCGCATTTCTTCACCGCCGCATTTACACTTGACCATCCAATAATAAATCACCTTGAACTTTGACCTGATCGCTCCAAAAAACATACCAAATCGTCCCTGGATATTGACCAATCGTCCCATCAAATTACAAGTAATTTGGTTTGAGAATTTTTGAGTTATGTTCATGAAAAGATGACAAATAAATAAATGCCGTATGAAATATAACCTTCCACAATCAACGCATCTAAATTTCCACATCAATTTATAATTCTATATATTTCTTTTAGCAGTATGTCCAATTATCATCTTCAGTAACCGTGAAATAGATATTTTCAATTCTTCTTTTACTAAGAATTGAAGTAGAGAGCCACTATTGAAGAGGTTTGCCCTACTACACAGGCTATTCTAATTATGCCTTAGTGCAGTAAATCTGAAGCATGCAACTGACGTCTGTGACTCTGGAATTAAATATGCGATGGGGACTGTGATATTCACTAAAAGGACTTAAGTACTGGAAGTACTGCTAGTAGTACTGGGTGTTCTGTTAGTAGTACTGGATGTACTGTTAGTAGTACTGGATGTGCTCTTATTATTTCATCTACATGGTTCAAGTACTAGATGTACCATTGCTGTATAATATCAGAGACAGTCCAATCGTGTCTCATCTCTCTTCCCTAATAACTCGACTTTGGTAATTTTTGGTCTGTACCGAAAGACAAGCAAGGAGTTCAGTTCACTCGTTACCAAACTTTGGTGGCATGAACTTCCTTAGTTTTTGTCTTACAACGAAGAATCTATTACTTTGTCATCTCTGCCGTGTCTATTGCCATTCACTGGAGGTTACGGCCGATAAAACGAATCTTATGATTGAACCCTGAGGTGGAGCGACAAAATATCTAATTGAAAATGAGTTTTAGTGAGGACATAAATAGTTTGATGTGACCGCAGTTTTCTTTTGAAGTAGACATTTTGCTTTGATCTTCATGATCGACATCCTCTACTGATGCAGCCATCTTTGATCTATATTGCCTTTTGTAAGGTATAATGTTTTCTATAGCATAAATTTGCTAAGATGGGTCAAGTCATTTTCTAGGAACATGAACTCCAAAAATAACAAATGCTGAATACAAAACATTTTTGCTATATTCTCAAGTATCAACTGGTAGAAATTTATAATCATATACCTATCTTTAAAAAAAATGGTTCGTAGACTATTAAGTTCCAAGAGAAAGTTATAGGTGGCCCACCATAATTTTGGCTCCATCACCATCGTAAGTTATCATAAAATTAAAAAGCCAATGGTTTATCGACTACCCTCGGACATTCTCAATGAAAATGTTCTGAATTATTTTTCGATAATGGACTATGAATATTTATGGTATTCGCCTTCAACGGATGATTTGCCGATTAAAATTTTACGATTCGCAGGCAACACCGAAGACTGATTTAGTAAATGAAAGACAGACACCGATTTGGATTTCAAGAGATCATTCGGGGGCTTCGAATCGCTGCATGTAACTGCCGATGCTATTGGCTATTCGAATACCTATTATTGCATTCATCTCGTCCAAACTGTTCAATATCGATACGTTTATTGTTGAGATGAGGAGATACGTATGTGCTGTATCTAGGCAATGATATATCTAATATCTCTTTATGTATACAGTGGAGAATGGACCATAATATCCCACCGTCTGAAAATATCGAACTGTTGAGTTGAATCTGCGAATTACTGTCTTAGAATAGCAACACTATAGTTCTGAATACTATTGTATTGTCGTGAAAAAGTGTATTGGAAAAAGGTATCTAGTTTCTTTCATATTCATTTGATATATAAAAATATATAGTTTAGAAAATCTTTTTATTTTGAATGTTATTTTATATCTTTTAGTTCTACCATTTTGAAAGAGAATTTCCTTTGCCAATCTACAGACAGAGTCACGCTAATCCATTGCCAATCTACAGACAGAGTCACGCTAATCCAGTGCCAATCTACATACAGAGTCACGCTAATCCTTTGCCGATCTACAGACAGAGTCACGCTAATCCATTGCCAATCTACAGACAGAGTCACGCTAATCCAGTGCCAATCTACAGACAGAGTCACGCTAATCCTTTGCCGATCTACAGACAGAGTCACGCTAATCCATTGCCAATCTACAGACAGAGTCACGCTAATCCAATGCCAATCTACAGACAGAGTCACGCTAATCCATTGCCAATCTACAGACAGAGTCACTCTAATTCATTGCCAATCTACAGACAGAGTCACGCTAATCCTTTGCCAATCTACAGACAGAGTCACGCTAATCCTTTGCCAATCTCAAAAATGGCTTTTCCAATTTGGCCGCAGTCTCTGCTAGTAATTAAAAAGGTTGTGGGGAAGTGAGAGCAAACGCTGGGGGAAATTTTAATCTCTGGTCTTCAAACCCTAGCGAAGTCTGCTTGTACCACTTGAGTATTTAATAACTAAGGCAAATAGGGTAAAGAGCCTATCCTAAATTGGAGTGTTCTATTGTCCATTATATCGTTTACTCAATAAGAAATTTCACGAAAATTATTTTTTTTAATTCAGAAAAAATCAGCTACATAAGAAAATATGACTGACATGTTATATCAGTGTTTCTTTAATTAACTGTGGGTAACTTTCCCTAATCAGGGTAATGTTAATATTTTGCAGGGTAACAAAAAGATTTCCGTGTTTTTGTTTATTTTCTATTAACGCTACTGACTTTCCTGTAGCTTCTTCAGTCCTTATTTTATTGAGATAGCGACACTTTAGTTTTATTATTAGTTCTATTATTAGTTTTAAATTAGCTAACTGCAACCCTGTGTGATGTGTTGCTAGGGTGAGCAAATTATTAAAGTGGTATTAACATCTGAGAAAACAAACTAATTTTAAGAGCACTGTATCAGTGTATATAAAAGATACATGGAAAGAAAAGTAATTGTATTTAACAAATTAAAGATATGATTAGCCAAAAAGTACTCAAAAGACTAGCAAAAAAAGAAAAATAAATGAAACCTGACACAAATGTTGATTTTTAACTAAAAATAGCATTATTTTAAATACACTGAATAGATATGTTAAATCACATTCTTTTAAATTCTTCGTAAACCCCCTCATAATTTTCTCACTGGCGGTCCCCACCATCAATATAGTTCTCTCCCCTCTATATATCTTTCAATACCCCTCTCCCCCCTATTAATTTTCAATACCCCTCTCCCCCTTTATATCTCTCACAGTGCAATCACAGGTAGCAATGCAGGTCCTGTCAAGTGTTCATTTTTAGTTATTACAGATGAGTACCCTTCACTATACTGCATATTAACATTGGGAATATTTTATGCATTGCTGACATTTACTATATTTTATATCATTATATTCAATAGATTTTGAAGCTAAAAAGAACGGGTTCTAGTCAACATAGTTCTTTATTTCTTCCTAATTTACTCATTGAGATATTTTACCTGTGATAGAAGCTCTGTAGGGTATATTCTGAATTAGCACACAGTTCCTCTTTTTCGTTCATATCAGTATAAATTAAATAATAATTACTATATGAGATTTGCTTTAATTGGTCATACAAAAAAATTGTATAGTTATTTAATTTTATTTTGACTATATTTTAATTGGTATCCATTATACCTGAAGGTATCATGGATACCAATTAAAATATAAATAAAATAAAATTATTATAATTTTTCCTATGTCATCGCAAATGTTGAACCGTCCGATAACTCGGAACTTACCCGGAAATGGCTTCTGTTTTTGTAAATTTATTTTTGTTTGGAATGATTCTAATGAGTAATTATATATATTTAATTAGCAATATTTAATGTAGAACTGATTTGCTTGTTTTTAGATGACGATTGAGTGCGGAATTTTAAATACCTTCATTTTCTTTTATTCATCTATAAAAACTATTTTATTATTGAACTATAATATATTTTTATTCAATCAAATCCGAGATAGTAATATAAAACATACTAAGAGTAAGAAAATAGAAAAATATATACGACACTATATTCAATTCTTTAAAAATCATTATTGGATAAAATTCTAAGTTTCCTTTTTCGATTGTTTTTATGAATTCCAAGATAAAAAATTATGGTGGGGCCTTAGACGAATAACTGGGTCTCATCTTCTATGGCCCCATCATAACTTCCCCTCTTGATCTTCTATGGCCCCACCATAACTTCCCCTCTTAATCTCTTATGGCCCCACCATAACTTCCCCTCTTAATCTCTTATGGCCCCACCATAACTTCCCCTCTTAATCTTCTATGGCCCCACCATAACTTCCCCCTCTTAATCTTCTAATTTTCTCTGTTTGTAGCAGTATATTTTTGTGTTTCGGTGTAAGATGTTTCCCTGATATTACATTTTATTAGCAGCAGTATATATTTTTCTTTCGCTAAGTAATGTTAAGAGACAAATTTCACGCACCGCCAATAACAAACACAAAAATAGTGAAAGAAAAAACAAAGAAGAAACTATGGGAATGGCAGCGAATATATTCTATTGTACCTGTATTGTGTACTGCATGATGTACTGTATTGTGTACTGCATGATGTACTGTATTGTGTACTGCATGATGTACTGTATTGTGTACTGCATGATGTACTGTATTGTGTACTGCATGATGTACTGTATTGTGTACTGCATGATGTACTGTATTGTGTACTGCATGATGTACTGTATTGTGTACTGCATGATGTACTGTATTGTGTACTGCATGATGTACTGTATTGTGTACTGCATGATGTACTGTATTGTGTACTGCATGATGTACTGTATTGTGTACTACATGATGTACTGTATTGTGTACTACATGATGCACTGTATTGTGTACTACATGATGCACTG